>JAPMOB010197589.1:0-19818 GCA_029875015.1 Lepomis gibbosus
GGATATAAATCTGCCGTGTCATGCTGCGCAACACAAGATATGCAAGTTAGACTCTTGAGGGTCACCAACCCAATGGAAACTTAGAGCATCAGTTTCAATAAAGAATTTATTCGCACAATGAAAAAGGTTGAGAGGGGGGGATGTCAACGGAGGTGGGGAGAAAAAAAAACAAGAAGAGTTTAAGGAACATAGCAAAAGCATTTAACCACCGTAGAGCTGTGAGGCCAGGGTTTAGTCCCACAGGCGCTAAGCGGCAAATGGGTTCAATTACGGCTCTTGCTGGCCACACACACACGACTTCCATTGCTATTTCAATAAAGGGAACACCACAGAGGGGGAACCGAACAGGAGGAGAAATGAAAAAGACAGAAAAATGAGCACTGAGGAAAAAAAAAACCTCAATAATTCACACCAGATGATGCAATGTTCGTCATCACCTTGGATGTATGTTTTAACTTTAATCCAGAACTTTTTAGTAAATAGAAATTAGAAAAAGGGAGAAAAATAGAAATCTGAACAGAGAGAGAGGAAGGCAAATATAATCTAATGACTATTCTGGTATCTAAATGGAAATCAAGAGTCCACACACAGAAATAGCTGTCTGTGTTTTTTTTGTACTTTTAGGATGAGAAAGTAATTGTGGGTTTGAACAACCAAAACCAAACTGCAATGAACAAAGTTTAAGGTTTAACAGAGAACATATTGAATCTCCTGAATCTTGAACATTAAATAGGAAAAAAAACATCCTCTATAAACTTGTAACTTATCCATATCATTAATTACCAGAGTGGAAAAAAGGAAACATTTGTAATAACTAGGCAACAAACCCAATAAAGCATTCATAAATAACCACAACAGAGTCCTGTCTAGGACAAGTGGGACTACAATAAAAACTAGATGAATAAAAGCAAACTAAGAAACAAGGAAAAAAAGAGCGAGGTACAAGCAGTGAGGAGAAACTGTGGTGAGAGCAGAGGAAGGGAAAGGCTGAGGGAGTGAGCCAAAAGCCGGGAAGAAGATGCCGTGACATTCGTTTAATGTGCAGCCGGGGAGTGTGGCGGGTGAAACCCACTAGACCCCCTTCGCAACACTGAGTGTGCCCTCTCAGCCGCTCCACAACAACATTAACAACAACAGCAGCTCAGTGCATACACAGTCCATGTTTGCACATAAGCAGTAGTGGTTTTAAATTTTAATGGCAGCAGCTATTTTCATAGACCAGCAGAGAGTGATTCAGAGATTGAGTGATGGAGACAAACAAGGAGATGAATGAAGGGCTCCATGACTGAGGTCACGGATCAGACTGGGTTCTGTCTGTGTGTTTGTGTGTGTGTGTGTGTGTGTGTGCGTGTAGCCTGCTGGCCACTGCCGCAAAGCTTTCCCTTAAGTGCCTACAAGGAGGGCAGTGTGCATGTGTGTGAGTCTGCAGTAAAGGCCAACAACATCAAATACTTAACTCAGAAATTATTGTTTCTGAGTTCTTGGTATTTGTTACTTAAAAAAGAAAAAACATAATCCTAAGGTTGTTTGACATGAAACTGAATTTGAAGTAGAGGCCAAATAAGAAATGTGTGTAAACAGGAACCATACTAAATCAGAAGCCAATCTTGCATATAAAATAAATTAGAAATAACACATATGCCTTTCCAATGTAAATAAAATAAGCTTCAAGAAAGAGTGATTTATGGTGAACACCTAGTGGGATAGTACGGTTACATGGCATTCCCATCTACCCTAACAGAGTTTAGCCATTCTCCTGTTGCCCTCTAGTGTTGCAGAGGCAGAGCAGACTAGTGCTGCAGCAAAGCAGGACAGCAACAGGTTTGTGTTTGGGATTTTTTTTTAAACATCTGATGTGTTATCATACCGAGGTTGAGGGTGACAGGATAATGTTTCCGATGGATGCTTTAAGCTCGTCGATGGTGGCTCGGTTCTGATGCGTGCCGTTGTTTGGCTGAACTGGCTTTATTTCTACGTGGAACTTCCTTGGTTCATCTTCATCCTCTGAGTCGCTGGATGAATAGAAGGAATTATCTTTGGCATGTGAGCAAAAAAAAAGTTAAGGAGACAACAAAGGCAGAGAGCACTAATCTAAGGTCCATTTTTATTTAGCCTAGCATCAGACGGCAGGCGGGTGTGTACAGAAAAACCTTGATGTCTTATAAGCTGGACTGATCCTAGAGTGTGACGGCTCTGACACAAGTGAAAAGGATATCGTTTTCATTTCCTTCCGGTCTGATACAAAAGCCCTCTGCATCAACTTGGGGAACATTCTATAAAAATAAAAAACAGAAAAAAGTCATGTTTAAAGTCAAACTTTGTTGCAATTTTCAATTAATACAAAGTTAAAATAAACGCATTGCATGTGCATCGTTTTAAACACATCTGTGTTTAAAATGAGTTTATTTAATTTATAATTTAAAAATTAAATTTTTTAAAATTAAACTGACATTTTCAATCACATCTTATGCAGGGAATCACATAAAACTGTTTTACATGATTTAATATATGTAATATTATATAATTTAAAAAATAAGTTTTCTTTTCTTAGCATATCGACCTTCTTCCTTACGCTAAAGTCAAAACTTAGACTAAATTTAGTCTTACAAGTTGTTCTTATTTTTATCTAAAATGTGTCTTCAAAGCTTGTTAGTTTGCCAAGTTTGAAGTTTATCAATAGATGAAAACATTTGTACGACTTTTTACAACTTGGATTAACACATTAAACATTTCATACACATACATTCTTCTTCTGTTTTTTAATTTAAAAAGTGAAACAGTTTGGTACTGGTGCTTACAATGAACTTCTCCATGATATTCAATGCCATGTACAAAAAAAGGGTCTGTGTGTGTGTTTCTGTATTGCTTGCTTACAGCGTTCTGGATGTCTATGGCTCCATAGTATCCAGGGGGAGCACCGTTGGCAGTGTTCTACATGCACAAACAGAGAGACATGAATGAATGAGTAAAGGAATGAGCAAATCTACAAAACTAACATGAGGGAGAGTGACAGAGTCGAAAAATACATAGCAGAATAAAATGAGCAAGGACCTTTCCTACACCTCCTTTTGTTTGAAATCAAAATAACATACAAAGGTGATATATGAGCTGAAGTATGAAGTTAATGTTAAAGAATAACTGGTTATTTTGGTAAAAAAATATACTCACAGCAGCTTCAACTTCTGTAGACTCCCTGTAAGACAAAATCATGTTGAGAAAGTCTTAACATTTTTTACAAGCGGGAAAACAAAAATAAGTTGCATAAATTGTGTTGTGGATTAAAGATGTAAAAGTCTTCACTCACGTGGAGTCTGTGTCCTTGTCTTTCCTACGGCCTGGGATACCAAATGGTTTTCTCTTTCTTGGTTTGGCACCTTAATAAAAAAAACAAAGCATTTTTCAATGAAAGATTAATATTAATAATTGTGTTCTTTATACCGATATGTAAAATATGAGTTTGCTTTAGACAACCTGCATTAAACTTTCAGTGCTTTACTTTACTTGCCACTTGCAAAGTATGTGTTAAAATCTTTCTTGCATATCTTTAATTTTGTAATAAGAGTTACCTTCAGTAGCAATTGCTGTGTTGCACTCCTCAAACTCAATCGGTCCTAATGAGACAAAAAAAAATCCTTTAGGTTCATTTGGCACGGAAAGGGTCAAATACCCACTGCTGTGAATGCTGTGAATGTACATCACGCAATAATCACACACAGACACACACACACACACACACACACACACACACCACAAACACACTTTGGCAAATACACAAAATGCAGTCTGGCGGGCCATAAAGAGTGTGTATACAAACAGAGCTAGGCTGGTCCCAGAGGGCAGACAGGGTCAATAGCGGAGTCAACTGTGTGTCTGGTGGCCCTCACAGAGATGTGACACTCCCTCCTGGGAACACAAAGCACTACTCTACAGCGCAGAGTCTTCCTCACAGAGACAGAGTCTTCCTCACAGAGACACACACAAACCCTACCTGGGACAATTAATCACCATAATTATAACCAATTCTCAATCAATGCAGGAGCCCTGGTATTCACAACATACAGCAGGTATGAAGACACGCAACTGCACTAACCCTATTACAATAAGACAAACAAGTCCAAGATTATATGGTATTAAGTGTTTAAAGCAACATGGACAAATCTGCTCTTGGGCTTAAGAGATGCCCATCTCTCTGGCATGCAAAAAAGTGTTCAGAACACATATATTAAAAAAAGCAAACGTGATGAGGCACACATGAACATACAAAGACACAAAAATAATCATGGCAGTGATTATTAGATTCAATTTAAAAGACTGAACTAAAACATTGTCATATGCATTCCAGCGAACAGCCATAATATCACTAGAAACACCACCAGCCATGGATTTCTTTGAACAAAAAAAATTAACATTGCTTTGGGTAATTCAGAAAACAGCAAAAAAATAACAACGTTCACACCTAATTTAATGCTCATCAATTATATACATTTACCTCGGAGGCCCGGCACTTGGATTGTCACGCTTGACGTGTGCCTCCAGAAACATTTATTGAGGATTTTCAGGGATGGAGCTTCCACATACACACGCTCACACAAACACACACACTAAAAGCTGCAGGAAAACCAGAGGCAAGACATGCAATGAGCGTCCATGTCAATCAGAGAAATCTGGGAGGTTGGGCTATTGGTGTCTGTGACATGTTATTATCTATTAGAAAGAGTGACTCCTCAGCCATATAATAACATAAATTATAATTATTTTCATTAGTGTTATATCTACAACAGCAGTTATACAACTATGTGACAACTAGCTGCTTAGCAAAAACAACACGCCAATGCTCAAATTCCATTTGAGTATTTTAAACTATTTTTTCTTGAATTGCATGACCTGGAAAACACGCGGTCTGCATTTGCTATCAGACCAGATAGAAACAGATATGCTGCATATAACTAGAAATCTTAATAGCTTGTAGGATGGGCAGGAGAGAGAGAGAGAGAGATGGGGCAGGAGCCTCTGGCAAGATTTCTGATACACTAACATGCCTTGACCTGAAAACAACAAAGCTAATGATATTTTAACTCAAAATGTATACAGTAGCAGCAGTCCAACGTGGCCTCCCCAGAGGATGCCAGTCACGAGCAGAATTGACGCATTGTTTGGCGTGTGTAATGCTGAGTGAAGCGCAGGGAAGCGGCGAGTCACGAGAGGCATGCATCACGCCAAGTGAAGTGGATAAAGTACACCAATGACCGATCTACTCTACTGTGCAATATCAGGCCTCTTCACCGCCGGCAAATACACAGCACGAATGACTGTGTGTGTGTGTGTGTGTGTGTACGTGTGAGAGTTTCATGCCAATCAAAACCAAACGGGCATGGTCATTCAAGAACTTTCTCTCATGAGAGGCAGGGAGAGGGGCGGTAATTTCATCGTCCCCTTCGGTCACTGTACCGACATAACACAGGTAAGAACTCATGGGGTGTATCTGGACCTGGGGAGGAGGGTCATAATTATCTCATTTGACATCATCTTGCACTTTAAGTATCAGTTGTAGATGTTGTCAAACAAAGGAAATAAAAACACATCAGGAAAAGGGGAAATTTCTGGAAAATTACAAATTGCATACTTTATTCAAGCTCTGGGATATACAAATACTGTGGATCTACGTCAGGCCCAGGCAGAGCAGGAACTCGTTCCCGCTAGCATCCTGCGATTGCATCTGACAATATTTATGCACACCGACTGCAAAAAAAGTCTAAACACCAGACGCATGAATATTACCTAAATCTGGGCAGACATTAGGAACTGTTTAAACATCTCCTAAACAGACAGACGACTTTGTTTATACAGGGGAAGATGTTTCTTTTCTTTCTACTCTCTGTGAGGGAAGCATGCAGTCACGCATGAGCGGAGAATGGTTTTTTAAATTGCATATGCTTCACATGGCACTGGGAGTGGGAGAGGGGCGGAGGGGGTTTGCGTGTCTGGCCCACCGCCAGTTGACAGCTCAGCTGGATATCGTTGAACACTCCGAACCCCCCTGCCTCGCAGCGTGTCACTTTGGGATTGTTTCCGCAATAGAAAGTTTATTCAACCTCTCTCTCTCTAAAGGCACTGGACCGGCCATCCGTTCAGCTATTTAATCAGGGGACAGGCAGGTTATTTTTTTGACAGGGCCGGGGCTGCTGCGCAATCTCTAATGAACAGCTTGATACAAGAGGAATTTTCTGACCGTTTTTTTAGCCTCAATTAATTCTGCTGTCCAAACAAATGAAGGCCACCACTCCTTGGACGCAGCGTCTGGACACAGGGGTCACTATTTGTGTACACACAAACACAGCAGAGGTGAACCCTTTGTGCCTGTGACCTGACGTAATGTAGTACAAGTACAGGAACTAGTGAAGTAATTGGATATTTAGGACAGGACGGTCGTTGCTGTCATGCTGTTCACATGCATCATATCATCAGAAAAGTAAAATAGCTGATGAAAAAAAAAAATCAAGTTTCAGAGCTACTACAATAACTGCAAGAGTAACTGACTAACTATCAATGAATGAGCTGTGCGTGTGTTTGTGTGAAACAGAGGGAGGTGAGGGGGCAGAGCCAAAGGAGTCTGAGGAGTATTCCCTTGATTATTGTGGCATGGCAAAGTTTACACAAGAGTCATTGTTGAGCTCTGACCTCCTGAAAAGGTTGGTTCTGCCTGCTTAGTCTGTCAGCACAGCAAAGCCCCCTGTGTGTCACATGCTAACTGGAATGCCAAGCCTGCCTACCTTTACAGCAGATTAATATGATCGACTCTGATGGACCTCTCCTACTTCTAATTGCCCCTCTTTATACACCCCTACCCTCCCCACAAGGCAGGAACAGGCCGAAGGCCCTGACCACTCATTTGCCTACGCACAGCACAGACACGACAAGCACATATTATATACATATATAAGAAAGGTGGCTTACCTGGTCTCTCCTTGCCAGTTCCTTTGCTCTCTGCCAGTTTCTGTATTAGGCTCTCCACTGAGGTGTTCTCAATGTTCCTCACAAATTCATTGTGGACCTACAAAATCCAAAACAATGAATCATATTTACTGACAGTTGTCTTTTATTTGGAATTTAAGACTTGTCATAGACGCACAATGTAAAACCTGTTTGAGTGCAGCAGAATATCATCTAAAATCCACATCCACTGCCAGATTTTAGGTCCATTTTGTGTTGGGTTTAAAAATTTACACAGTTAACTGTCGATTGATTTTTTTTGCTGCAATCAATTAATGAAAAGGTTTGGGCCATTTACAGGGGTCCAACTCTCTAACAGAAAATGCCAGGACTCTAACTTGACAGAGGTGTTCAACCAAGTACTGGCAGCGCAGCCACATTCAAACTCACCAGCAAAGATGGAACAACACATAGTAAATACTGTATTGCGGTTTGCCACACTCTGAGCCCGACTGTAGAGTGAGAAGTTTCCTTTAAATTTATTTCAAAATGTGGCCTCAGACTGGCATTTCTCCTTACTGTGCTATTGACATGATCTTTAGGCTACCGCTGCTCATTCTTCATTGCTTGTTAGTGAGCTCTAGCCACGTTTGTGAGGTGAAATTAACTTAAAAATGTTTCATAACTGCAATAAAATGTTTAAATCTATCATTACGTGCACATACTGCATCCTACATACATCATTTACTGTGTTTATGGATAATTTGGATAAGTGATGGATAAGTGAAATCTGGAGAAGACGTACACATGACTATGCCATGTTTTAGTTTGTTGAAGTTTAACAGCCATCTACTGTAGTCAGGAAGTACTAGAATGCAGTTTACATTATGTAATATTTTCACATCATAATTGATGAAACTATGTGAAATATTCATCCATTGTTGGGGGAAATGTAGTTCTATAAGTCAGTAAGCCAACAATAAACTTTTTTTGAGTTATGTCATACCATACGAGCATTTCAAAGAATAAAGAAAAACAAAGGATATCACATGTTGAGTGTTTGGTTTATGACAAATGCTTTCTGTTGCTGTTGTTGTCCATGTAACTCATGCTGCATTGCCATTAGTTGGTTTTTAGACATTGATTTTGTAATTGGCCTGTGGAGACAGACTGTACTTTACTGTCATTCTATTGTGTCAGGTTGAATTATTGTTGTTGGCACTGTGGTCTGTTGATGCCCTTTGGGCAGTATCAAAGGAAGCATAGTGTTTGTTTGCTTGTTTGTTTTGGATGTGCATGTGTGCTTGTGTGTTTACTGAAAGGGAAAGTGATGTATAGGCATGGGGATGAAGAACAGTGGCTGACTGCCATCTCACCAAACCATTTAGATGTGCGTGATACTGTAAGCGCAGAGTGGCTCCGCTATCAAACAAACAGACACGCATACACACACATGTGTCTGCCCCCGGGCCCCTGTGGCGAGGTGGAGTGCATTAGCCTTCTGTGCCCTGGCAGGAGAGGATGTTGAGGGGGGGGGTCATGGGGGTAGGGGGCAGCAGGGAGGTTGCTGCGGTGAGGAAGTATGCTCAGTGCAGCACACGCGATCTGTCAGGTGCTGCTGCTACGACGGAGGTCATCAACCTGGGTGCCCAGCTCTCTCTCACACACACACACACGCACACACACACACACACACACAAACACACACACACCTCATCGCATCGACACTTTTGGCCACATGCTTGAAACATGCATCTGCCTTCAAGGGATCCTCACACATACAAATGCTCACTTACGAAAACAAACACAGCACGCAAACTAACATCTGCCCATATGTGAGTCAAAGCTCTCTACACGGGGACCAACACTTCTTTCTACTCATATTTGAACTTAATATACCTATAAAAGGTATTTTCCTTTCTTTACACAGCTCACCTCTTACCTCTCATCCTTTCATTCTAACCCTCTTATCCTTCACGCCCACTGAGCTGATACTGGCTGAGCCTTGTCTGAAAATACCTGCAACATGAATACTTCTTGACTTTAGTGACACTTTCGGTTCCAGGTTCCCTTTGTTTATGTTTCATGCAGTGCACTTCACTGAAATCACTTGTCTCTGGTAGTTTAATACAACCTTAGACTGACAGCAGCTCCAACACTGGACTCTATTTTTGGAAAAGTTACATATAAGGCAAATACAATTGTTGCATTTCCCCCACAAATTCAGTCACTACTAACTCCACCGTTGACTTGGTGGAAGTATAAACGGCCATGTCTCCTCTGACAAATGTGCAGTCCTCTTAGCAGGCGCGTTGACCATTGATTAGAAGCTGTTAGTGCAGCAACAGAGACATTGTTCCTTACCAGCTCCCCACCAATGAACACTGCCAGTTGTGTTCAATGATGACCAGCTAAGTTGGAAGCACTGCAGCTGTCGACTTTCTACGGTGGTGGACAATAGCTTTTCCTCATTGTACCGTGTACGGGTGTATCTACATTTTTAAATTAAAAAAATATTGATTTCTACCTAAGCAACTAAGAGGAAGAGCTACTAAGAAACTGCTAATTATTGCTTTAACAGTCCTAAATTCAGTACAATTAACTTTAAAAGTATCTTCAATTGTCTTAAACAGTACTCCATCAGTTTAGCTGCTAGTTTTCAAACTTGTAGTGAGATCACTTGAGGCAATTAATCAGATTTTGCGCATTTCCCAGTGGAGCCAGAACTTTAAGGTACTCCACAAGACCTGTAAGCAGACTGATGGGTACAATCGGTCAACTTCACCTTAAGAAAGTCGTAAATCATTAATGGCAAGAATGATTAATATGTCAAACATATATGGTATATTAATTTTGTGAATTTGTTGGAATATATGAAATTAATCTCAAATTGTTCAAATAAATCATTACTGCTAAACAATGTTGTCCAATATACACTACAAAAAAGAATTAAGGCTCTTTGAGATACTGATTTTTTTAGCCAGTGAATATTGTTATGTTAGAGTGTATATAAGTGACAATGGTTCAGTGACCGCCTAATCAGTGATAATTGTAATGTATTGATAATTCTTCATTGTATCTCGACCTTTAGAACACATATAATTTTCAAGGTTATATTTCACTTTTGCTTAACTCTGGTGTGGGAGATAAGGTTGTCTACTCTTGAATGCAGAACTTATATGCGTACAGTTGAGAGGTTTGTAAATTTACTTTATCGTGAGTAACTGGACCTGGTGTGTGTGGGTGTTCACTAATTGCTTGGCTCTTTAAAGCAAGGGGACAACTTTACTGAATATTCAAGTATGGACCGTGTGTCATTAAAAAAATTAACTTGGGAATAAATATTGTATTGAAGAAATTCATCAGCTGGACAAAATGCAAGAATAATAACTGTGTTTTTGGAAGTTAATATTTAAACAGTTTCATTTTTTCTTGCTCAGAAAAAAATGGCTAAAATTAAAGTTAGCACAAATGTTAATAAAACTGACTCCCAGGGCTCAGGACTGAATGTCTTCAGTGTGTGTTGCATAGTGTGGGTGTGTATGTCTAACTAAAACAGCACTTACAATATTTTAAAACACAAGTATATGCTAATGTATGATTTTGTTTGCTTGTCAACATGAATGCCTGAGGGCTCAATGACTAAACACAATGTTACAGAGTGGAAACTTGTCCCAGCCTCCTAAACCATCTTTCTCTCCTCTCTCTCTCTCTCTCTCTCTCTCACTCCCTCTCTCCATCTTGCCTCACCCTTATGTGACATTAATATTCCCAAGGTCGCTCACAACCTGGTTTGAAGAGTATTTATCACCAAATCACAATTTCTTAAACAGGCCATGTTTGGTCTGAGATACTCTTGGTGGAGCTGTGTCGCCCTCTATGGACAACAACAGAACAACAGCGGCATTATCAGCACAAAGCAGCTTCAGCGCAGCAAACTGTAATTAGTCTCCAGTTATTCTGTGTGGCACTGCTAAGTATGATTCCTAAATAAATAAATGAAAAGACATCTCTGGCTATTGTTAAATACTGATTGATATAGTTGTTAATGATATTTGAAAGCCTTCACAACTGGACTTGATCGAACTTCATGCAATTTTCTTAAACCTAAACACACTCGTTCAGAAACAAACAAGCCTGTGCAGCACTTTTAACTATCAGACACAGTATTTGGCAAGTGTTTGGACTTCTGGAGGTGTTTTAGATAGGCTGAGAGGGAGTTTTGATCAGTTTTTAATTGCCTGGCATAAAAGGCTGAATGGACCATTTCCTGGTTCTCAGTTAAACGATTAGCGAGATCAAAGAGGACACTAATTGATATGACACACAGTGAACCCAATGAGCACAGCCTCAGGTCAACAAGACACCTACTCCACCCACAGGAATGTTTGAGAGTATGTACATGTACATGCACATGTTTGTGTGTGTGTGTGTGTGTGTGTGTGTGTGTGTGTGTGTATGTGTGTGTGTGTAGACGCACTCACCTCTCCTATTTGAATGTGTGTTTCGTCAACAGACTGTGAGTATGACTGAATGATCTCCTTCATGTGGAGGATGTGGTTTTCTTCAATGTCTTGGAATTTCTGTAACACAGGGCAAGGGGAGTTACAGCATGGAGGTGAAGCAAATCAACTGCATACAAACAAATCTGCATCATGGTGTCAATCTCATTAGATATGCTTGAAAACAAATATAAGTTAAAGACAAAATGCAGCCTTGGAAACTTTCACTTCCTTATTATGTCCCTGCCACTTCCTGTGTGTCTTGGGTAGTCGCACACACATATACCTCCTCCCATAAGATGTAAATTATTCAGTTCATGAGATACATTGAGAGGCAGCAGTTTTTGACTTTCAGCAGTAGTATGGTATAGATCACAACCTTAAATGCATGTATTTACTTCCATTTGAGTCTGACTCTGGGTTTCTAAACCAAGGAGAATGAGTATTAATAATCATAAACTGGTAAATTACTGTATGGATGGAGAGGAAGATGAACCCTTCAAACCACAAACACAGGATGTAGAGCCACTCACTACTGCATCTACATTCCAGAGACATGCACATAGGACATGCACATAAATAAGACTACTTTTGTCATTTCATCATGATAACAGCTAGCACACTCTCACAAAAAGACACACCCACCCATCCACAGACACACTCAGACAAAGAGAACACACATGTAGGAGCCCCAGTGATGTCAGAGAGCACATGTGTTCAGTGTTTATAACTCATGTGCACATGTGCTTTGTTTAAGATGAGCCGTACACTGTGATCCCGGGGAAGCAGAGTTGCAACAGTGCATTCTCAAGGGGAAAACAAAAACGTTAGGCTAACTGGAACCATTTCTGGTGGCGGAGCTGCTGCGGTGCAGGAGTATATGGGGGCCAAATTCTGTTGATCTGATTTTAATTTGGAGTTTATCTAATCAGGCTTTCAGATGGATCCAATCAGGGCTTTCCACAACGATTCCGTTACAGAGGAAAAAACACAATCTGGAGATGATACAGGGCACGAAACCTGGATCACACACACACACACACACACACAGGGCTGACAGATTACACAATGAAAGTGTTGCATACCACAGAGACAGACAATAGACAGAGGTTGCGAGCACATATATTTATTTAAATCACATGCACACAGAACAGGCAAAATCAGTTATCACAATACCTGTGCAGTTTCTGCCATCTTCTGTTCAAACTCTGACTTAGCTGTGGCATATTTCTCCACAAACGACTTGTAGGTCTCTGTGGCTTTTTTGGCTTTCACTCCAGCCTGCAAAATATAAACAGACAGATACACGACCATAAGTTTATATACTATACACAATGTCCCTCTGTTTTCCCAGATCAACTGACAAGTCAGTGTGGAAACCAAGCTCCACTTAACATCTGAAGGCAAGAAGCTTTTGAGGTTAAAGTTTCTGTACAGAGTTGAGTGTTCAGGCACTTCACCGTACCTTATTACCATACCCTGATTATGTGGGTGTGTGTACGTGCAACTGTGACCTCCCACCTTGTCTACATCTCTCTGGGTGGCCCCCTCCTTTCGGAGGCGCTCCTGCTCCACAGTTTTGGCATTGTAGATCTCCTTGGACTTCTGCAGGGCCTGAGAGGTGGTCTGGATGTTCTGTACAGCCTCCAAGGTGGACGCCACCTCTTCTTTTGTCTAGCAACAAACAAATGTCATGTACAGTAACTAAGCTTAAGGCTGGTTAAATAATAAGTCCAAGTGTCACCCGCAGCTTTACTAACTATGAAGTTAATTCTTGTACAATTTGACCTTAAGACAATACACACAGTGAACACTTGTCCTGGAGTCTCCTTGTTAATTATGTCAAACTAGACAGAGGTCCTTTATTGCTGTAGTAAAACACTATTGTTGTTCCTCTAGTTCATTCTCCAGCATTTGAGACAGGACTGTTGCACAGTACAGCAGGAAGCAGTTAAGGCTATATAGCAGCTATTAAAAAATGCATGGGACTGCATTTCTTCCATTTGTATAGCTCTTCACATTGACTTACTTGAAGGACATAAAACAAGAAATATAATCATAGGGTAATAACTTGCAATTATAGTGGCAACAGTAAGCGTGGTCATTTCTGTTACTCATCATCATCGTCACTTAACCCTTTTTTCACCTCACTTTGACACAGTTATGGTATAATGTAAACATCAATGGAGTGAGCAAAAGAAAACAAAACTGGTGAAATCCTAAATTCTGTACAAATCACAAGCACCTACTCCAAGATGGGTGTTTATTTTCTTTTATTATTCACACTGCTTAACTACTGTATGCGCTGTATGTGCAAGTTAGCCAAGAAACACAAAGCACAGAGGAACAGGGAGTGTGGAGACGTGATGGAGGGAAACTGTGACAGCCTTTTTGTCATGCTGAAAGCACAAACACAGCTCTGCTAATTCCAAGCTCCTATTTTACTGTGTTCTGTGGTTTCATGCATGAGATATGAGCTGATGGTGTGCCTCAGCAGGGAGGAGAGATGGAGGGGTGAGGTGTAAATAAATGCTTCATAGAATAACACTGCACGCTACGCTGTCTCAAGATGGAATCAACTATTAAACAATATGCTTTTCTTGTGGAGAGTTGACTTCTAGTCCATACTGGAACAGGTTTATATTCAAACTGTTAAATTTTCCTCAGTGAAGACCGAGTTATGGCAACATTGGAGCAGCAAACTACTTAATTAGAACACAGTTCAAGGGAAAGCACTTTGATTAGAGCTGGGTATTAAACCTCACAGTATAATTTTTTGATACCAACAGTAAACACTGTCAAATACCCAAACCTGGAATGAATCCTTACTCAGATTTGTTTGTCCTTTTTCCTTCAGATTTACACTGCATTTTATTTTGGCAGTTGTTTTGTATAGCTGTTTGTGTTAAGACAACATTTAACATTTGAGAACTTGAAGTATTGAATGCATAATCATGACGGTATTGGTACCGAAACTCAGGTACTATATCAGCAATAGCTGAAGTCCTAGCTACAGCTACCCCAATTCTCCATCTCCTCACCTTTTTGTGTGCTTTGGCCTGCTCTTCCACATATTTCTGAACTTCTTTTATCAGTTCCTGTAGTTTCCTCACTAGTTCCATGTGACAGGTGGCCAGCTTCTCTGTTGAGCTCTTGAACACATCCCACACCGGAGCAAAAGTCCTGGGATAAAGGATGACACTTTAGAGACAAGAACATGGGCAAGACCTTCTACTATTAATTCACACTGGTCTTTTCTTCAGGAAACTGGAAAGCTGGTAACACTCACCCAAGCTGAGAAAAGTTGCCAGCTGACTTTGCAAGTTTGGTCATAGACCTGGCATAGGCCTCTTCAATGGTACTCCTGGGGCAGAGCAAAAACACAAACAGAGATTACTTAAATTACTATAAAAAAAATACTTACATAATTATAAATGATTACAAACAACTGTTTAACAGGTCCAAGTTAACAGTAGCATATGTCAATAATGTCAAGATAACAAATCTGCCTTTAAACCTATTTTTATGTAGAGCATGGGAAAGTTTTCCAAAGTATTTGAAACTAGGGTATGGCTCAAATAGGGCATGTCACTAAACAACTGAAGATCTGAGCCAAAAACACCGACTTTGAACTAGCAACACAAACGTTTGACCACATGCACTGTGTGTGGGCATATAAATGTGGCTTTGCTTGTGATTTGTTCATAAACCTCATGTTGAAGCTGATACAGTATGAAAGGTAGTGTTTGCATTCCCTGCTCCTCTCAATTTCCCTTTTTATTCCTTCATTCTGCAGCAAAGTGACAGGAGTAAAAAAAAGCCCACCCAAAAAACAACAGAAAAAATAGCGGTGTTACAGTGAAAGCCTGAATTATGCATGTCTCATTTAGCAAGCTTCTCTCTCTCTCTCTGCAGTAAGAGGTCAGCCAGGGGGAAACAGGACAGACATGCACACACAGAGACCCACAAATACACATACATCATAAACACACAGACAAACAAACATCCAATGGAGGAGAAACACACAACACAAACACACACACACAGCACAACAGCAACACAGAGGATGAGACTAGCTAAAAATGCATGACAGGCTACATTCCCACTTCCACAGTGCTAGGAATAACGTCTGCCTTTTAATAAAACCATTAAGGAAGTTTTACACTTTAAAAACCAATTGTGTGTTGCGCACTACAGAGTAACATTTTACAGAGAAGGTCATTATTCTACACAGCTCTTCTCCCATATTGTTCACACCACTTCTCAAAGTGTACTTTGTACTAGTGTAAATTGTTTGTAGTTACCGTATATATACTGGGTTTTTGGGTTAATGCTTTGTTTGTTGGAGGTTGTATTTTATGTTAGTTGCCACATACTGGTCGGGCCTGGCTGAACTCCTCTACCCAAATGTGACTTAAGGGAGAGATGATTTTAGTTATCTTTGTTCTTATATGTAGACATGACATGAAATCTGTGTTTGGAAATCTTACTGTTTTTCTCCATTGCTTAAACACTATAACCAGGCTTTTGAACTAAAATTTCAGAACCATTACTCCATTTTTCAAAAAGGACACCTATTTCCCTAAAATCTACACACAAATCCCTTCATTTCTCATGTGGTCACTGAGAAAACACTAACATTCAATATTGTTCACTCAATCAGCACAGGTTGAGCTCAATTAGCACACCACTACCAATGTGGAAACACAAACAGTCAAAATTGATTACACACCAATCAAAAGCATCAATAGACAGATAAAAGAGCCAGAGTCAGTTGATTCAGTTTTGGAACAATGGATCAGGAGGAAGATGTGGAGTAGGTGGAGGCGGAGCAGGAGTAGGGAAGAGGAGGAGGTGGTACAGGAGGTGGAGAACAAGAATCTCTGGTCTGTCCCAGACCAAAGACAGGACACTGGGTCATTATAATTTGTTGTTTGGTGTGTTCTACTTATACAGGACACTAAGGAAGAAAAAATATGTGCAAATATATACATTTGTTATTTCTTTTGTGTTTATCATGTGAAAAGGTTTCTGAGGGGGAGAATCACAAGCAACATCATTTATAACTAGTTTTTGTAGTATTGTTTTGAATTTATCTCACCAGTGGGTAAGACTGTGTACTGTGTGTGTTTTTGATGGCTTGTGTGTTGTTTCTGAAGGAGAAGTTTGGTTTTTAGCACGATTGAATTGGATGTTGCATGTATTGTATCATTTCCTGTTAGTAGAAAATGTTATGTAGTAGGTTGTTTTGTATACTAACTGAACATTTTGACAGTAAGTATGTAGTACATACTGTATAGAGTTATTATGTAGTATGGATTTGTGACGAGATGCAGTTGAAAGATCTTGAAAAAGCTAATGAGTGAACCTTGAGTTAAGATTATATTTAGTCTTCTTCAGGTCACCTTGTTAAAACATTCAGTCATGTCCACTTAGAATAAAAGAACTAGTAATGAGAAAGTAGTACACTGGTATTTTTCAGTGCAGGTAACATGCAAAATAGCATCTACAAGAGATTCTATGGAAGTGTATGCCTCTTGGAGATTGCTAATTTTGTTTTAGCTTAAAAGGTTTCTGGGAATTGGGTCCCCTTGTCGACAGATGCTAGGAATTTATTAACAGAGCAAAGAGCTTCTTTCTCCACCAGAGGGAGCCACAGTGCAGTTTTTCAGAAGAAGAAAAAACTACTCTCCAAGGCTGTGAACTGAAAACCCCAAACCAACAGGGCAAGTGGCACAATGTGATTACAATTACGATCCCACTAAGCAATATAATCACATACGGTACACGTTATACTCATCTCTACCTGAACTTCAGTCTCCATCACGAGTGAAAGGAATAACAGTGGATGTGCTAAAGACTGATTAATTAAAAGTAAAACTTAACAACTCACATAATGACAAGAAGCTGATTTTCCTTATGATCTTGCCATAATGTTAATATAAAATACAACATTAGAATTGTCATGAACACAGTTTATCGAGCATATCAAACACTACACCAGTGTAAGAGTGACTGAGTGCATTCACTGCAAGTCAAGTAGACAGAGGAATCCACTGATGAATTTCAGAGGCAGACCATTTATCATGTGGCAGGTTATAAACATACACCTCTGACAGAGTGAAGCTAATCTTTATGGAGGTAGGACGGATTTGAAAAGAAGCTATTATTATCATGCTGCAGACACTAAAGGTGGGTAACATAATGCCAGCTTGCATGTGGGATAAGGTTTAAGCGTCTTTCACAACTTTACATTTGCATAACATTCACACTCATCTACATCTTCCTTTAGTCACAATATTGAACCTAGTGTGCAGGTTAATTCTCCTCATAAATATGGAGGCTCTCGATTAGAGAGACTGATAATAGTGGAACTAGAGCTGAAACAATTAGCCAATTAATTGTTTAGTTAACAGACAAATATGATAATTGTTTCACTCATTTTCCAAGCAATAGTTGCAAAAATGCTGTAGATTCAGTTTCTTAAATGTGAACTGAACATATTTGGGTTTTGGACTTTTGACAGACAAAATAAGACATTAAGATGTTCCTGGGATTCTGAGAAGTTTTGCTGGGCATTTTTTCACTATTTCATGGACTTAACAATTAAATCGATGAATTGAAAAAGTAACCAGGATATGAATCAATGATGAAATAAAACGCTAGGTGCAGCCCTAATAAGAAGAAATCCATATGGTTCAAGATATTTACATCATATTTACATGATTATCGTGCTACTTTGCAAAGATCGCTACCACACTGTATAATATGTAGAATATGATGTGTAGGCCAGGACATCTCTGCAGCAAAACAGTATTTCATTTAAAATAGTATTTTGACATACATTTTGCCTTTAACAAATATTTCACATCATGCGATTTGAAAACTACAGTAGGCCATACTGCGATTTCAATTAGATTTCAATAAATTGTTCCGCCCTAAAATGAAGTGTATCAGTCTAGAGTGGCTTACCTTTCCCTGATGAAGTCTGTCAGCTCCTTGGAGGAAATTTGGCCATGCTTCATGTTATGGTAGAGCACATCAAAGCCATTATTTTTTTCGCCCTGCATTACATAAAGACAAAAAAATAATGCAGATAGATCAGTCACCAGAACGAGCACCAAGCCACCAAACAACAATACCTCAGTTATTGACAGGATATTACCGTGAGGGCTTTTTCTACAAGCAGCCTTCTAACTGTCTGCATAGCTTCCAGGTGCATCTGCAGGAGCCTTTGGTCAACCATACTCATCTTTGCCATGTTTGAGACTAATGGATGTTACAAAGAATTTAAAATGGTGGTAGACATGTCTAAGGCTCAAGCAAATAATATAAGAGATAGCCAGAAGAACTGTCTGTGTTGCCGTAACCATGCCACTGGGTAACGGTGTCCAGTTGCACAGATGCTTTAAAAATTCAAAGGTACCTCTGAATAATTAATATGAATGAAAAAAGTTGGGTTTACATTTAAGAAAATGTTTGATAATCATAAATTACCATACCCTTATAGTACAGACATAGTGATACCGTACTACTACTACTACTACTACTACTACTACTACTACTACTAATAATAATAATAATAATGATGATTTTGAATGCTCAATTATTGTTTACATAGTAAACAGTATATACAGAACAATAAATTAAGAAAGAACAAAAATGGAATTGCAAGTTATGGCAAGCAAAACAATCTCAATTGATTCAAAGGACAATATCACAATAAATTCAATTGTACAAAAGTTTGCTTAGCGGAACTCCTTCAACACTAAGCTACCCCCTGTTGTAGAGCAAGGGCGATCAATTATATGTCAATATTAGATTATTGTAAATACTATATCTATATATCGGCCAATAAGTAACAAGAAAATGCAGAAATGTCAAACTGGGTTTGAGGTCATTTAGAAAGAGTGTCACCTTTACATAGTTTGCACACCAGAAAGCAATGACACGTGGATTTTTTATCTGTATATGTCCAGATCAGTATGTAACTTGGTCATATAAAGAGGCATTATGTAGTTGCCAGCGGCCACTAGCGGTGCCGTTTTAAGATTGCAACCAGGTGCGTGCTCGTACGCGTGGTCGCTTGAACTCATGAGCGAGCAGAATCCGAAACACAACCGTTTTCATACAGAAATCCTGCAATAAACACAGGAACAACAGCATGTAAGGCCTTGGCTTTTCACACAGACATTACTTCAAGGTTCCGGTCTCAGAGTCAGATCAACATCGGCGCTGCAACGTTACTTCATTCAGCGCAGCGAGACAGTACTCCCGAAAAAAGGCAGTGTGACAGCGGCTATAGACTAGGGCTGGTCCGAATACCATTTTTTGAGCTTCGAAGCTTCGGTAGTAATGAACATCGAATATTCAAAGCTTCGGAAAA
>JAPMOB010197594.1:0-12951 GCA_029875015.1 Lepomis gibbosus
CCATATTGACTGCTCCCGCCCTTAGCCTCAGCTTGCATTTAATACAGTACTCGGGGCCAAAGTGATTGTCAAATTATTTCCTTGTTGTGTGGAGAGATATTTGTAATTAATATTAAAATTAAGCATTGCGTTGATGCCGGGTGGTGTTTTATTACAAGAGCTGCTACCAAACGGCAGCTGAGCTTGCCCACTGCTCTCATCTCATTCCCAGCTTTATCTTTTTCTTCCTCTTAACGTTACGCTCCCAAATATTTCGCTCTGCTCACCTTTTCTTCCATCTACAACTCGCTCCTTCCCTGGTCATATTTTTTCTGCCTCTCATTTACAGTAAACCTCTCTCACTCCCTCTCTCTCCCTTCTCTTTTACTCACCCCTTTTCTTATCCCTCTAATATTTTCTCTCCTTGCCCACCCCTCTCCTTTAAGACATCAGTTATACACCCACAGATTATGTTTTCATGGGGTGTCCCACCGGTTTTGGCAGAGTGCTTTAGAAACACAGGATCATTTTAAATAAGCACCTACTCAGAGAAAAAGAAAAAAGGGGGAGGTGGATGAAGGAGTATGAGAGATGGAGAGAGAAAATAGAAAAAGAGAGAGGGGGCTGCTCTAGGCCAAGAGAATATGAGCAGGTGCAGCAGGGAAAATGAGTGCTATAAACAAGCCTAGGTCCTCGTAATTTATCATTAATCTGGGTGCCTGTGCTCGCAGGGCCAGGCTTATTCTGCATGCTGATAGCCATGTCATATTTCTTATCACAGATTTGTTTATGCTTTTATCCTTGTTTCTCAGGCTTTACATTTACTGCCATGGCATTAGCTATTACCACGCTGGCATTTGGGGAAGGGTGACAGTAAGTTGCATACGCATGATGAGCCACAAACACGAATGTGTCACTTTGACATGAATGGACGAAACCGACGGGAGCACAGTGGTTTTGTGGCGCACGGAAAAATATACGTTTCACATAGACTGTGAATTTAGTCTTTGGCGGACATGACAAAAAGTCAATCAAGCAGTCCTACTACTAATCAGAAACACGTTAACAGTTGTGCCTGAGCCCGCTGTGGAAGTCCCTCCGTTGTACTGCAACATCTGAGTTCCTCAAACTAGAGACAGATTGCCACGGAAATCAGTTCAACTTTAAAGAGGCTCAGATGGGCATCAAATCTGTCCAAATGTTCTGTACATTGACTACACACACCAGATTTATCATGAATTTCTCATATTGGACTACTTCATTAAAAATGTTCCAACCATGTTTACTTGAATAATCAACCAACTAACTGTATCTAAAGCAACAACATGATCTACTTTGGAAAATTGTACCAGAGGCCTTACTGTTTGAGTGACTGTCTCGAATGTTTATTTTTCATCAAAGTTAGGACGATTAGAATGCCACCCCCCCCTCCCCCCTCGTGCACATTTGAATTGGTAATACTGCTTCTTTGTTTACTCTGTACAATTTACTAATGAAAAATATGTGCAGAAGTTATTGATTCATGACCGTAATTGTTTAATTATTAATCAGTTTAGTCTTATATTAGCATTTTAAATGTACCAGACAGCTTGAGAAAACTGAAACACAGGTTCAAGTTTTTTTTGTTTTTTTTGTGGCATCAGAGATTGCAGGAAACATCAAAGACATGCTTACATGTGCTGAAACATGTGCAATTTCAAATTCTTCAAATTCTTAAATGTAAAGATTGTTTGAAGACTTTTGACTTAAAGTTCAATTGAAATTAAAGCTGCAAGCAGCGATGAACGAGCCTTCGTACCGTCACATGCGTTGGAGGGAGTGGCATTACTGATTGACATTTCATTGATTTTTCATGCCTATTAGACACTTTGTGACTAAGTAAAATATATGTTCTCTGTGCAGTACGGGGCACTGGAGATGATTTTTTTGTATCTTGTAAACATTTGCTGAAGTATGTGTTATCTAAGCTTCACTTTCTGTTACCAATAGAAAAGTTTTTAATGTAGCAATACATTTACTGGAGGACATCTATGAACGTAGCTAGCTAGCACGACTGTATTGTACGAGACACCCCACAGCTTTTCATACAGACGCATCTGGGAGTGTGTCTCACACAGATGTTAAAGGATACTTTTAGCGTAAAATAACTACGCTTTATCACTTTTTTCTGAAAGCATTTGTATTGGACAACCTGAGATAAGAACACTCTGCTACTATCCAATATTGGTAAGTAGATACCTGCTGGCAGGAGTTTGTTAAAGTATAGCTCTGTAAATGGACCAAACTGAAGGTGGGTCTGGTTAACCTGCAAGGAGGAGTTTATAAAAGCATGACATCTGCAAATGTCAAATGATTAACACTTAATTCAAAATGGCCAGCTAAAGAGTGTTTTTTGCAAGTATGGAGAAGTTACATGTCCCTGCCAAATGTTGTACATCTATGCAGGGGCGTTTCCAGGCCCTTGAAACATTGGGGGCTTAGCCCAGCCAAGAAATCTTTAATGTTTTCACCTGATGAAAAAATTGGGCTTGAAACAAATAAAAATACAAAAATATAGTGTTATATAATGTGGTATGGCTCTCAGGCATTCTGTCTTGCTGTCAGATGTGTTTCTCCTTCTGAACTTTTGAAATTTGATTTCAAAATTAAATTAAATAAATAAATTTAATGAAATTTAATTTCATCCCTGCTCAGTCACAACACACATGTAGGCATGACAAAAGTGACCTCTTAAAATGTGCATGTGGCACCTTTTCACCTCAATGGTAAATTAATTAATTTTATTTCAGTTATAAACTCCTGGACTTTAACAGCTTCTTTGTTTCAGCAGGTTTTCACCTCATGTTTAAAACTTTCTGCACATTCAGAATCTTTCCCACATATCTGTGTTCTCTGATATTTGCAGAATAATATTTTAAGACAAAAGTGTAATATTACGAGAATAAAATCGCAATCTAATGAGAATGAAATCATAATATTTTGTGTAGCAAAAACACTGACTAGACACTGACAGACAACATTTATGTTTTCATTACAATTTTGCTGAGGACAATTCAGTGGTCGCTGAAGAGCAATGCGCTCTTTCTCTCTCTCTTTCTCGTGCTCACTCTAAACGCAGACACGCTGACTAACAGTGGGGAGGTCATGTCACATGAACATAAAACAAAATGTAGCAATATTATCCATTCCTCAAAGACATGCGAGACAGCGTAATGCGGATTATGGGATATTAATACGGAATTTTTGTTGATGCTGCAATCAAAACATTTGGGGCTAAATGACCTGGCGACACCAATGGATCTATGTTAAACATACTGCAAGAACTACTTTGTTGAAATATACAGATATAGCTACCCTTGTCAGATATGAATTTTAGCAGAGAAAGAGTAACAAGTGTCTGATTTTGAACTGCATGTATTTTGTTATTACCTGGAGAGAGGATTGCTAGTGACTCAGATCGTGGTCACATCTGTCATATTTGCTGGGGAAAACTTTTAGCACAAATTACCCACTGTGTTTTGGTAAAGAGTGAGCTCCCCTGAAGATTGTATGTGAATTAAACTCTCAATAATTTCAGATGTAATTTGTTTTTTTGGTGGCGTGTATGTTTTTTTTTTTCATTCTCTTTTTTTTCTCAATATGCCAAATTCTCTAGCATACCAGCTGCCATGATAAACAGAGTAGTGGAATCAGAGGAAGGTGTCATTCACTTATCAGAAACGTTTAAGCTACACATATTGATAGTTTTATATTAACAATGAATCATAGTACTATGTGTAATGAGAAAGGGTCGCTCATCTCTAATCCACAGAGAATTATCATCTGGTTTTTACATCTCCAACCACTTATCCAGGGATAGGTCGTGAGAGGAACCAAACCTCCCTTCACCAAGCCACATTAACCAGCTCTGACTGGGAGAACCCGAAGCGTTCCCAGGCCAGTGTGGAGATCTAATCTCTCCTCCTAGTCCTTAGTCATCTCCGAGGCCCCCTCCCAGCTGGACGGGCCTGAAACAGCTCCCTAGGGAGGCGTCCAGGGGACATCCTTACCAGATGCCCGAACCACCTCACCTCTTTCAACACAAAGGAGCAGGAGCACACAACACAGCCCTCAGGTTCATAAGGACACCCAAACCTCGTCACCATGATATAGTGATGGTTGCCGGTAAGGTTGTTTTGTTTTTCTTATCGGCAAATAACACTCTTAAACTTGCTCTAGCCGCAGCAGGAAGCTGTTTCCAGCTAAAAAAAAAAAGCTTTGATAAACCCACTGTACGCTAGCCACCTAGAACCAAACAGATAAGAGTGAACAAGATACAAGAGTGAATACTGGCCCAGATTTCAAGTGATTGATTGTTGGGTGTTGTTGTTGGTTTTAGGCCTCTTGCTCTGTGTTCACACCACAGTCCTTAAATCTACATACTATCTACTTTCTAGTCAACTGAGTCACTTAATGAGAGATTCTTTTTAGCAATACAGCTACTGATAAGCTCATTATAATCACCAATTAAGCATTAGTATAGGGATGCTGCTTCAAGTTCACTAAATGCTTTTACACAGATTCTACGTCTAACTATTGTCAAAAGACAGAAAACTACACAGAAAACTTGGCATACAGGCACCCGTTTCAGTGTATGAACAATACAAACCCCGTGCTTTTAACTGTCAAGCTGTTCCAAAAGTTATTTCCATATGACGTGAATGCAACAATACAGTCATTCTTCTTATGAACTAAAAAGCGTGGACAGGACAATGATGTTCCCAGATGACGATGTGGGAATACTGTATGTGGGCCCTTGTTCTCACAGAGAGGGGAAAAAGGTCACTACAGGACTGTCACAGCCCAAGGTCAGAGTCTGTACTTATCCAGATTCAAGTCAAATGCATAATTAATGATGTTGCCTCTGAGGCACCAAACTCATTTTCAGCTATGAAAACATAAAGGGAGTGTTTTATATCCAAATGAGATATTTCTCCATTTGAAAAATGTGACACCTGTTCTAAAACTGATTGCTGGCATTTAAAGTAGAATCTTATCTTCCTGAATATACATAAAACAAATGTTTCTTTTAACATATTAGTATATGACAGGCATTATTGTAATATATTTTGTTACTTGAATATGTTTTCATAATTTCTATTTGTTTTCCTGCTTTAGCCTAAATATATTTAATTCTTCATGATGGTTTTGGTTGTTCTTTTACTTGCCAAACTAGTAATCTGAAATAAAACCCTTCAGGCATCACAACTCGGAACACACAGACTTTTGGAAATGATGTGGATTTCTATCTAAACATGGTCCCATCTGACAGAAACGCAGGTGGGGTAGCAGGTGTCTTCACTCTGTGACCAATCCCAGCGATTAATGCATCAATTAAGTTCCAGGTAGATGAGAGACCAGCTGCACCCATCCTCAACATAAGTGACCTGTCTGTGAAGAGCTTCATTTCAAAATGATCGGGAGTATGAAAGGACAGCACATTAGGGGTTGTTACTGAGGTCATGGTTGGAGGGGGTCCTGTCTAAATAGTGTATAGGAAAAAAAACACAGTAAGTGTCCAAAGTTTGAGATTATTTCAAGCTAAAAGAAAACAACTCTCTAATGTTAGAGTCTGTCTACTGTAAAACGGAACTAACGCAACCTACTGCAGCAGCACGACGGAACTGCTTCAGCATCTGATCAGAAAGCACCCGGTCTAGCGTCAAGTCCACGGAGTGGACCCCAAACAAGGTAACGGTAACAGTAAGTTTAGCATATAACATTAATCATGATTGATTGTTGAGTTGAATATAGGCAATGTAATTTGCTGTGGCCACAAGTGGCATTAACAGGTTAACAGCAAAATAAATTTTCCTTCATTTGTCAAAATGCTTAAGTCAGCTGCTCTGAACGTATGCTGTGGAGTTTTCTGCTAAACAAAATTCTGTTTACATTCAGTGTTTCTCACCAAAACACCTGTATCCTGGAGGCCTTCGTGAAATCATAACCACAATATTCCATTTCACATCAAATTTGCCCTCAGCCCCAACTGTGTGAATCTATGGACATGGACCAATGTCTATCCCAATGTCACAGCAGCTAATTTTGTGATACACAGCACGTTTGCTGACATTAGCTAACACTAAAAAAAAAATGCTGTTGCGATACAATGTAAAGCGGTTATCAAAAGCAGCATATGTGTGTTATTACTATTTGAACAGCACCAGCACAGCTATATTTACTCTGTATTGAATATTCAACATGAACATGCAGACACAGTTAATTCTAAAGGAAGGATTGTGTTTGGTAGGCTATTTAATGACCTAGTTAGAGACTGGGTTAAGCTAACAACATCACCATAGACATTTGCAAGACAACTACATTACTTATTAATACATGTCTCATTGCGGCTCTTTACCTATTTTAGCATCCGTCTTTTAATATGTCTATTACTGTGTTTATCTCACAGGTCTATCTGTAAGGTTGAGTATCTTGTCATCTCAATCAGTTAATAAAATCTCTCTCTCTCTCTCAGCAGCAAGTTGGATTAAAGTAAGTAAAGTTATTTTTTCCTCTTTGAACTTTACATCCAATCTATGATGGCCCATAACTGGTACCTACTTAAATGTTACGGCATGATGAAAGGAGGGGCTTTTCAGAGAGCACAATGAGTTTCAGTGCAGTTCTGTCCCACTTTCCAAATGGGCTCGATCACACAAACACACACGTGGCCTCTACGCGCACTCACACTTCCAGACGTTCATACTGTTCATACACAAACGATCAGATGCAGAGACGGGCAGTGATGTATGCTTGCATGAAGACACGGACACACACATTCAAAGTTGGTTACCTGAGCTGTGATGTGGCCATTACTGTGAATGACAGGATTTATTCTTGAGCACCAAATTCATTTACATATTTTTAGTTTCCTCACAACATCAGCACACTTTTTCTTTACCCCCCTTTACAAATTTTCTTATGCTGAATGTGTGTGTGTGTGTGTGTGTGTGCACAAACCCCCACCGGTGACTGTGTATGTCATAGTGTGTTATTACAGGGGAGAGAGGGAGAAGCTTGTCTTTTTCAAGGAACACCCCCAGAACTAATGTTCCACACCTGTGCACAGTGCAGCACTCTTTATCGAGCATCACAGGTGCACTGCATTAATTGTGGGAGAAACCATTTCATTGGAGCAGAGGGGGGGGGGCTCCTCCTCCTCCTCTTCTCTGGCATACATTCAATCACTCAATATTCACACATCTGAATTGCTTTTAGCATTGAGGGCATGGAGGTTTCGAAGCATCTGCATGGATGCTATCAGAGGAAGAGCACCACCCTATTTTTGAGTAGTCATTTTTTCAAGTTAGTTTGGCATAAGTCCCAGAGTCTGTGTGTGTGTGTGTGTGTGTGTGTGTGTGTGTGTGTGTGTGTGTGTGTGTGTGTGTGTCTTCTTATGTGCACATACTGTATGTGTCAGAGCTGGCCTTGCTGCAGCACAGGCATGTGTGTGTGTGTGTGTGTGTGTGTGTATTTGTAAGGCCTAAACACCTGCAGGACCTGGAGGTCAAACGTATGAGACTGCCTCCTCCCGTGACGCAATTACCATGCGTAAATACCTTCCACACGCTTCTTCTGTCTCCTCCTCCTCTCCACTTCTTTTTGCAACTTGGCTTAACCATTCCTTTATCACCTTCTAAGCACCTCCTATATTTTTTACTTTTCTCCAGCCGCCTATCCTCCTCCTCCACCATCCTCTCTTTTCCCCCCTCTTTATCTTTTCCCGTAGACCAGATTATGACGGTCTGTCAATCAGTCCATTTAACATCTGCTCAGGGTAAGGCGAGGCAGACAATAACACATCACGGTCACTGAACTGAATATCCCTAAAGATTTTGGAGGAGGCCTCTTTTTTAGCATTTTCCTCTACTTTTTTTCTCTCTCTCTCTGTCTCTCTCTCTCTCTTCCCTCTCCTCTTCTCCTTCTTTTTAGGAGGTCCAGTAATGAGTGACAAAAGGTCATTGGAGCATTGCAGCTGCTCATCCACTCGTGCCATAATCCAAGGCACTCATGCCTGATTACCTCTCCAATGGTCAAAGGAAAGGGAGGGAGTAAAAACAATGGGCGCAAGGCATGAGGCTCCTCCAAGAAATATGGGCCAGGGGTGTTATTTTGGACGGCGCCAGTCAGAGAGAAATAACCCAGAGCAGATCCATTTATTCTTTTAAATCAAAATGCCTCGGCAGCGGCATGCAGTGAGGGGGAAAAACATGACACATTTTCTCCCTGCCCCTCCATCAACAGCCATTTTGATCTCCACAATTGACCTTCCATGGCATCATTTACAATGAGTCATATCACAGCCGCAAAGTGTTAAAGCTGTAGCGCACTTGCTTGTGTGTGCGCGCACACACACGCTTAAACACACAGATAATCATTCTCTTTTCTTGCCCACACAAGCTTGCAGGCACACACGCTCACACGGCGTTTTGTTCCCAGGCATGTGCATACACACACTTAGACACGATCACACGCGCACTTGTAGGCATAATAGCTTTAACTAGACCAAATTGTCCGCCCTTCATTTGTATGTCTATGGCGACCCACATTCTCCATGACTCGCCCTTTGACAAAGAGGGGTCATTCCCCCAACAAAGAAAATGAAGCCCAGTAGATATTGTTTGATTGGATTTTGCCTTTTCAAGGTTTCAGGATCATTACAGGAATTCATTTGAAGTGTTGCTGAAAATGAAACCACGACCCTCTTCCCGCGTTTAATTATTCTAATACCACTTTCTTTTTTGCTCTCATTCTCTTTTTTTTTGTCTGTCTGCAAAGTGTGCCATTTCGAGAAATTAAAATCATCAGGCTAGCCTTAAAATGAGACCAGGGTGGACCAATTTTCACCCAGGAACTTATTTTGTTTTTTCTCCATTTCATCTCTCTCCTCTACTTGTACACCGCCGCCTCCAATTCCTTCTTTTTTTCATCATCTTCATTCTCCTTTTTTTTCTCCTGATGTCATCCCTACCTCTTCTGTATCCACTCCTGATTTTTCCCCCCCACTCTGTCCTCTTCTAACTTCCTCTCTCTTTTTCTTTTCCCCTCTCTCACTTTTAGTGTTTCCATCACTTTCGTCTCATCCATCCAACCCCCCTACCCCCACCCATCCACATTTTTAAACACAAGCCAGCGCATTGGTTCCAAACCAAATGTGTTCATTCCAACATTTCAATAAATTGAGTAGGGGAGGTATTAACTTTAATCACAGCGACCACATTGTGCTTTAGACACGTCGGTGGGATTATGGATTACTATTAGCTGGATGGAAACCGATTCTTTCATTTGAATTCCGACTTCCTCATCTTGCTAAAATTAAAAAGAGAACTAATACTTCTTGGACAATAATACTTCTTCTTGGACAGGACTTTGCTTTGCTCCCCCCCCCTCCCTCCCTCTCTCTCTCTTTCTCTCTCCCTGATCTGCAGGAACACCCAAGGAGCAGCGGATGACAGACAACCAGACAGTTCACATCTCCATTCAAATCACAACCACATGAAGCTTATTGTTTAATCTAGCCAACTGATACCTCTGTAGCTGATAATGATTATTTCCCTTACTGAGGCCGATTACTAGTCTGTCTTACTGAATATTCCCAGTTGGCGACATTGGCTGTGTCACAGCACTGCCAGATTGCATCTGCTGTATTACAGTAATCTGTTGTCGACTAGGTGGCAGGACATTTTAACTCTGGTTTGTTCTGCACCAACTCCTCAGAAAAATATCTGGATCTTTAGCTTTAGATTAAGCTTGCTGACGCTGTTGCTAAAGATCTGGTTGCTGACTTCATTCGGCCCCTTTTGTGCTGGTGTGCAGGTAGGGGCAAGGGGATTTATGGGAGGGGGGCATCAAAGCACACAGTACATTTGTTGGTGATTTAACCAAAACAGTCAATTAAAGGAGGCTGAAAAGCCGTAGGGCAGCTTCAGGTTATTTCTCTGATTTCAGAACTAATTAACTATGATTCAATGTTTGTATGAAAATTAGGTACAAAATGTCACGAAATAAAGACAGTAGAAGTTATGATGAACTTTCAAATTACTTTTTTTCCCCCTCAGACTGTTTGTTTAGATAATAAACAAACAGACCCACTATTTTTCTGCGATAATTTTAAGACAGGTTGAAGTTAACTAAAATATTTTTTAAGAACTAAGCAAATTAAAAGGCCTGTAAAGAAAAGAAAGCACATGGTGTGTGTGTGTGTGTGTGTGTGTGTGTGTGTGTGTGTGTGTGTGTGGTGTACTACACAGTCTCATGGTGATCCAGCATGCATGTGGGTTGCAGCACTGCAGGAGCTGAGCAGTATATATTTGGTCACACTGTAGACATGTGTAACAGATGGCCTGAGTTATGGCATCCATATTTTCATCTCTTCTTTACTAGAGGAATTTCCCTCGTCTGCTATCACCACAGTTGATCACGTTAATAACCTCATATTGGAAAGTGACTGTTAGCACATACAGCTCCTGTTAGAATATTAACGCTTGTTTGGGTGACATAGATCATGGACTATGTGTCAGGAGGACGTGGAATCTTTGAGCATCATCGGATACAGTAAATTATTCAGTAATCTGAAAACGTGGTTTGAATTTGTGGAGTCAGGTACATTTAGCATTCCTACATATAATAATTTAAATATTTTTAGTCTTACCTTATAATTCTAAATTACACTTAGCTTTCCCTTGTTCCCTTTGCCAGTGTTGAAAGAAAAGAATTAGTGAAAACACCTGCCCCAATGTCAAATAAGATTAAAGAGGAACAAGATTTACCCAAAGAGCTTTGTATTTTTAATCGCTCACAATATACTTTAAAACATGTACACACATATCACCTCTGTTTCTGACAAAATGCATTTGTTTTGCCAAATATGTTTTTAAGGATTTCTGTCCGGATTGTGTTGTTTGGCAATATGTTTCAAATGTAGGAAGTGTGATTCTCCGATACGGTACATGAGTCATAGGGAGGAGGATGGGACGGACGTTTGGGCACAGAAAGCAAAGGACTTCTGACACTTGTGACTGGGGTTTCTTTTCCTAGCAGCTGGTTAGCTTAGTTTGGGATTAATGTCTGGAAATAGTGGGAAACAGCTGGCCTGGCTCTTTCAAAAGGTAACAAAGTCTGCCTACCAGCACCTCTAAAGCTCATTAATTAATATATCTCGTTTTAATGAATTTGTACTAAAACAGAAGTGTAAAAAAACGACTCACAGTAAAGACGTGACTGTGCCTGGCCAAGAAAACAGGTTTCCATCTCCGAAACTCTACACAAGTAAGCAAATAAGTGTATTTTCCAAAGCGTTAAGTCATTTCAGGTTAGGGAGAGAGGGAGCTTCTGGTTACATTTTGAAAAACCTCAATGCTTCACATCTTATGCTTCAAGTCAGTGGTGACGTTTCCAACTTCTAACTAAGGCAGACATTCTTAGCCAAATGTGTAGCCAAACAAAACCATAAAAATGTGGATCATGCTTCAGTAGCCGGGGGGAGGACGCTGTCGTGAATCAAATGCAATAGGTTGAAATGTTTTGCAGATTCTGTGCTTTCAACAGAAATGTTTCCTCATTATGTTAATAAAAATCCTCATTAATCCTCATTATGCTAATGCAAATCCTAATCCATCTGACAAAACATATATTTTAAATTCATTTTATACAAATAGAATGTTTAGGGGTTGTATGTAACTGGGTGGCATACATACACAATTTTACAATTTTACAGATGCATAAACTTAAAGAAAAAGACAAAGTTTATAGATACTTAATAAATTCAAATTTACTGTAGCTGTGATTTGTCCTTAAATTCGACAGTTAATGCAAGGTGAGGAAATGCAGCAAGAACTAATAACTCAGCATGCAAAGGCAGCACTTAAGCTATCAGGCATCATAATACGGTATCAGTCTGGACATTTTTACTTAAGTAAGATGTATGTTTTATGGTACGATTTATGAGGAATGAGAAGCAACACCATCTCTGATTTACTGTTTAACAGAGTCACCCTGAAATTCACCCCAGAATATAACAACCTTTGTTGTAATAACCTCAAAAGACACCATTCCTAAAAACTGAGTTTGTATCATTTCAATCATCTGAAAGGGAAACAAATTTAACCTGTCCCTCATTTGAACATGTGAACAGCTTCTTAACCTGGCCGTTATTTTTGATAAGTATATCTCAAATAAAAGACATATTTTGGTACCTTGTGTCCTTAGGTGTGTGTGTGCGTGTGTGTGTGTGTGTGTGTGCGCGCGCATGTGTGTCCCTGACGCTGCTGTCACCAGTGGATGGTATATGTCAGCCTTGACTACATGCTGGCTCCACTTCATCACCAGCTGCAGCCCAGCTCATCTCCAGAAAAACTGGCAAACTGTTTGTCTGCCTGCCTGCTTGATGCACAATAAAACTGTGTCTTCATGAGACAGGCCTCTGCAGGCCCCAGAGACACGCACACACACACACACACACACACACACACACACGTATATATATATATATTTTTTTAACAACAACATACAAGAGCACACACAACTGTATTCAGGCACATGCTCAGATAAATGTTCACATGGACAAACATTCACACAATGCTCTTGCAGAAAGTGTGTCCATAGTCAATGTGTGTGTGTGTGTGTGTGTGTTTATATGTGAGTGTGTCCTTTGTACCTTTTCTAGAGACAACTGTAGTCTGTGCCAGATACCCTCGTAATGTTGGACAGGTGTACAACATAGTAATCAGGGATTTACGAGTGTGTGTGTGTTTGTGTGCGTGTGTGCGCAGTTGCATGAACAAAGACAGAGCAGAGAGAGCGAGGAGGAAGAAAAGAGAGAAAAGCAGAGAAAGATGCCCAAGTATTAATTTTTTTTCGTTTGCCCAGAAACCTGTATGTGCACTCATCCCCCAATTGTGTGAGTGTGTGTGTGTGTGTGTGTCTGAGTGGGCC
>JAPMOB010197596.1:0-11132 GCA_029875015.1 Lepomis gibbosus
CGACATGTCAACGTAATTGTTCAGTAAAATCTTCCACTGACTTATTAGTCTGAACACCGAAAGTGCTTTTTTCCCCCCACCGATTCATTTTGGTTGGTCAAATTTATTCAGTCTTTTGACTTATTAGGCCGAACACTGAAAGAGCCGATTAATTTTGAACTTGTGCAAGTTACATAGGCATTTTGAGAGGGAATGAACATAGCTAACAAACGAAAATACCTCAAAAGGAAAACCTACAAGACTGTTCGATTCGATCGAAAGAAATAAGAATTTGTTTTTTCAGAACACTTTTTTAAAGTTATGCTGCTCCAGTCATGGTGCGGGATAAAGCGTGCAGCTTCCACAAAGCTGTAAATTAAATAGTGTTTTATCAAATACTTGACTGTAATTAACCTCTGCCAAGTCGTGAGATTCATAACAGCAAACCAGTATTCCTCCTCCTCTGCTGCATGTATTATTTTACCATGCAATTATAATAAGAGGATATATTTCCTGAATGAGAGGTCAATCCCATTCCCTCTTTCAAACTGGCTGACAGGAGAGAGCCAGGCAATCTGGTTGACCTTCAAAGAGGCAGGTCAAAACGTGACCGGAAGTCTCACCCCGTTCCTCAGAACTGAACGGGAGGCATAGTCCAGTCTGACTGTGATGTGACACAAAGTACTCATGTGGGCCGGTGTTACAGGGGCAACGCCGGGCACCAGACAGTGAAGGAGTCAAGGCCAGTATGTCTTACACGGGTGTAACTCATACTAGAAGATGTGTGGCCGCTACAATGGTCCCTACAACATACGTTAGAACAATCAGATGTAACCATACGTTTAAAGTTGGACTACAAGAATGACCATGGCAAGCAGCTGTGACACTTTCTATGCCTACACAAAGTCCTCATGAGCTTTATTATAATTAAAAAGCTTCTCTGAGGTAAAAAGCATCCATGTATAGCGTCTTCAGATTTGGGTGGAGATGGTAAGCAATGGTGGACTTACTGGAAAATCCAAACTTTTACTGATACTGTTCCTGTTCTGCGTCATGCACCAGGATATTTACTGGCTCATGCGATGGACAGCTCCTGGTGCTGAAATAAAGTCTAATAAACTACACAAGAGAATTAACAAAAGCCAAATACGACCATGTTCTTTTATGAAAAAATACCGAACATCTTCCATTCAAACACAAATCCAATTCATCAGTGGTATTGAACCAAAACAGATTTCATGCACACAAATGAAGATATTACTTTCTAACAGACGCAGCAGTCTAGCATTGGCAAATACTGGCAGGATAAACACAGCTTTCTCCTTTAAAACTCCTGTTTTCATTATCCACCATTTTACTGCATAGTTCTTGAGAATGATATGATGTTTTTTATTACGTGTTAAGGTGCTGGCTCTGACTGTAACCTAGCTTCATGAGAGACCAAATTAATCAGTCAAATAAACTATATGTGTAAAAGACAAGTACTGGGAAAGTAATGGGTAAAAGTAGCCTTCCCAGAAGAGCTTCCACTCTTCTGGGAAGGCTTGCTACAAGATTTAGGACTTTGTCTGTGGGAATTTTTGCCCGTTCATCCAGTAAAAAGAGTTGTGAGGTCAGACACTGATGATCAGATCTCTTCTACCTTAACCATACCTTAAGTGTAGGTATATTGCAATGCACTGCACAGGTAAGGACTGTATTTAAAAGTGCTCTTTTAAACCGCATTAAAGACAACCTTGCACTAACCCAACATGCTATGTATAAAGCTGGTTTATGTAGTCCGTTGTTCATGTTAAGGTAGTACGTGCAGACCTGCCTCAATAGCACTGAACAGGAAGCCTCAAGAGTCCATCTAGACACTATTCATCCCATGACAATGTCTACAGTTTGCAGACCTTTTTTTCCATCCACAAGTCACCGTCCCAATCAGAAGTGGCAGCAGTCGGCTGTTGCTTTAATTGCATGCAAACTGGCAATTTCACAGTAAAGGGCTGCCAAAACCGTTTCAATAGTAAGAGAGGTCTTTTTCAAATCCACTGGACTATTATCACAATGTCGTTATCAGGTTTCGTCAACAGGCGAAAAAAAATCCTCATGAAGATCTCCTGAACCTGTGCGCATACAGCACACACGCTGCTTACTGATGCACACACATTTTGATTCAATAATAATAATAATATAGTTTATAGAGTGTATATAGTGTGTTTATTTTGAGTGTATGTGTTCTCTATACTGTAGCCTGTGTTTGATTTTATTATTGTATTATAGTCTAAGTAAGCACGTTGGTAGAAATGTACAATCCTGACTCAAATTCCTCGTATGTGTGCGCATACCGGGCAATAAAGCTGATTCTGAAATATTTGTAGAAGAATGAACGTGCCAAGGTACTGCTCCTGTAGCTGACACCATTATCCAGAATGACATTGATGCAACATCAGAATAAGCTTAGCATTATAGACTATCAACACTGGAACCAGAAGTGCAAAGGTTGAATTCAACAACCAGAAACCAAAGCCAACACATTTCGCCAGTGTTAATAAACACAAGCCTTTTTGCTGGAGTAAATAAAAACCCAACGCATGCATCATCATTTGCCTGACCATGCCCATTGCTGGATCAGGTTCCTTAACCTAATTGCATATGCAGGCACCACGAAAACAGATTTGGAAATGAAGCAGCTCTTACCTCGATGAGGAAGTCCCCCGTCCTGAGCCCCGCCTGCCATGCCACTCCTCCCTCATCCACAGACTCCAGGTACTGCAGAGCGGGGAAGGCAGGTGTGGGAGTAAACTCCTCAATGGGTGTATCGGCTGCACAGCAGGAAAGGACAGAGGTGGAAAGGATTATAGAGAAAGCAAAATATACACGAGACACAATAATGCACACAAAACATGACATATTGTCAGAGGAGAATGAAACAGTGACATGACAGTTTAGTTTTATAAAAAACATTTTGACTTGTCAAACCCAGGTGTAATTAATAACATTACTTAGGGCTGCATTCCACTTACACCTGCAACTAATGTTATTAGTAACACCTGCTTTTCCAACTATAACAAGTCAAAATGTCTGCTGTGAAAAAGGCCTATTGATATCAGTTTTTACTCTGTGTGTCAATTACCAAGTCATTGCTAGGGTGTGTTTACTCCGGCTTAGGTAAACAAGCATGTTTCCCAAAATGTTCCTTCAAACAATAAAGCAAATATTACGTACAGTAACACCATTTAAGAGTCTCTTCGTACATGCAAGTGTCCGTTTGTGTTTTGGTAATGATACTAAAACTATACACTTCTTAAGATCTCACTTTGGGGAACACGTTTATCTACAAAACTCCTTTTCTTTGCAGCCAAACTTCTCAAATCCATCTGTTTGAAGCTGTCTCAACACAAAGCAGTCTATATAAAATTTAGTCTAAAATTATGATTTCTCTGATCAAACACTAAGAATTTGACAATGCATTTCGATGCTAACTCTACACCATATTATTAAAGCTCAATACCCAGCTCTAGTGTTTAAAAAGATGAGATGAAAGGTGATGAAAATATTGGAGATACCACAAGATAATGTATGCACCTGCACCAAAACACACTTTTTATTAGTGATCTTTGTAATGTTGTAGTTGACTTTAAATTCTTAAATTTTTTAAACAGTTTACCATCGAGCCTGTACTGTACTATCGTTCCAATCTCCCCACACATGGTTACATCCCCCCCTCCCCCCTCCTCCTGCTTGCTTTCGGGGAGGTTAAAAAAATACTGCGGCTGGGAGAAACCAGTGGTGACAAGTGACACTTCCTATAACTCATCCTCCTACTGGAAGACAGTCCGCGAGCACGTAAGAGGGTTACATGAGGGTATTTACATGATTGTGATGACTGTGTTTCTTTAGGTGTCTGCCTGTGCGGGTGACATAGACATGTAGACAGAGAAGGAGAAAGGGACCAGAGATATGGATGGAGAGCAAAAAAAACGGCAGAAACTCAGAGAGCAAAAGAGGATGTAAGCTTATGTGACAGCTCGAGCATCAGTGCATGTTTGCGTGCTCGTGTGTGTGTTCACCCCCCGTGCAGGATAAGCTCGGCTGGGTCAGTTCCCCGGGGTGATAGCAGAGTGTGTCAGAATGACTAGAACATTCCTCTTGTTTTTCAAGCCAAATCCCTCTTTCCTGTCCCTCCTTGTCAGTCCGTCTCTCAGTCCCTGCCCCCCCCCCCTCTCTCTCTCTCCATATGTGTCTTCAAAATTGGAAACATACTAAATTTACCTCCCGACAGTAACCATGGCGTAGACCAATTGAACGCCACCGCACAGTTGTGGAATGCAACGTGGATTATGACATGGTGAGAATCGTCATAGAAACCGATGCAGCAGCTCAAACTGGCTATTTTTAGAGCCAATCTCACGGCCTGGTAAAAAAATCAAACCTGGATAGGCCACTCATATCACAACAACTCTTGATGTGGTGGGAGGTAAATGATGGTGGGCGCTACAAGGCAGGTAGGCACCAAATATAAACCAAAAGCGAGGGGAAAGGGATTTCTTCATGCCGTTCCTTGATTAAGCAGGGAAGTCACATTACAGATGTTTATTACAGCCCTGAGAGGACGGTTAACCCTTTTATAAACAGAATAATAAAAATGTGGGCAAGTTTGGGTGAGTTTACTGTCAGCTGCATCCATGACAACAACACCATCACAATGTGTGTGACACTCCTGCTGTGTGTGCGCATTATGTGCCAGTAGCTTCAGTGGTGGTCACAATAAAGTTTCAAATGTATTTTTAATAGCAGAACTTATCTGCATGTTGCATGTGCATGATTTTTGGAGGGGGGCTAGAGGACCACTCCATGCATTCTCTCACATACAAGCCCCTAAGACTGATCCAAGATGAGCCAAACTGCACAAACCCCAGATGAATTTGCACAATAGTAGGCTACATTTTGCAAAAAAAAAATTGTTGGTGGTGTAAGTGCAGTTTAAACAGATTGATGTTCATTTTAGGAGAATGGCAGAAAGAGAGTAATAGTACACTAAAAGCAAAAGAAAAGTCAGTAAATGTTCCTACCTTTGGCCCCTCGCAGGACGAAGCCAAACCCCTCATTCTCCTTTTTCTGGAGCACCACCGTCTTCTCGTCCACCACGCAGTCACTGTGGAGGAGATGCCGAGCAGAGCGCCCGTTAGCACAGCCCATCATCCGCAGCATGGCCACGGACGCCCTGCCCGAGTGGAGGTTCATGCTTCTGGAGGAGAGCTAGTCCGGCCAGGGCAGGGCAGGGCAACCCCGTCCCCACCCCACCACCGCCGCCGCCGCCTCCTCCTCCTCCTCCTCTCGCCGGACTCTATCTCTATCAAACGGTATGACAGCGGCCCCGGCAGCCCGGCGACAGCATCTCCAGAAAAGAGACGACCCCCCAAAAAAACAAAAGAGAGAAGACGACGAAAAAGACGCGCCCCCCTGCCCTCCCCTCCCAGCTACTCCCTTGCCGCCGCCGCAGCGGCAGCCTGTCAGCCGCCTCTCCTGTGCGGAGACGCGGAGGTGGCAGCGCCGTTACCCCCGCCGCTGCCGCTGCTGCTGCTGCGGAGGCTCCGGCCGGCGGTGTGGGAGTGCTGCGCCGTCGAGGAGAGGCGACATCTGGCTGGTGGTGATAGCGGCTAATGGCTCATGATGAGGCGGGGAGGAAGGCTGAAGCTCGCCGGGCTGGGGGGTGGAGGGAGAGAGAGCGAGAGGAGGGAGCAGCAAAGTCTCGGTTTGGATGGATGTCTAGGTGTGCGGTGCTCTGCATTGTGCAATCACAACTACAGAAATGAGTGGCTGGTAGGGAGGGTGTGTGTGCGCGTGTGTGTCTGTGTGTGTGATGGCAGAGTGGGTGTGTGACCAGCAGTGGAAGAGAAGCTGGTGATAGTGGGAGGTCTGCCTTAATTACTAACTGATCAGTTAATTGATGGATTGACAATCCCACTGATCGATTCACTTACATCCCTGCTGTCCTTTTAAAGATGTAGGGGTGTGTTACAATATTTGGCCACGGGAAAGGCTACCATAGAAGGTAAAAGAGACTTCATGTATAAAGAAAATCATATGCACATATTGAAGACAACATTGTCAACAGGAATAACCTATAAGTGTAAGTTTTAATCTGACAAAAACTGGGCTAACTAGAGGTAGATTGCCTATTTGCATGGCCTGGGGCAAACATTTTGATAATCAAATGACCAATAAACAGCTGACTCACAATGAATAAGTGTGGGTACCACAAATTCAACAAGAACAACATGAACAGAAATATCTAGAGATAGCTAACAACTTTATTAATGCAGGTTGATACTCTGCTGAAGTCCTCCATGTTTCTTTCCTAATAACAAAAGTGACATCTCTGCAGTCAACCTGCAACTGCAGCTGAAAATGCATACTTTTACAAAATGCATGTGACATTATGTCTCCCACAAAGTGGCAGCAGCTGTGGTTGCATATCCTGACCTACACTGTTGTTATTGCAGTCGTGCATATGAGGAATCCAAAATGAGAGGCATCTCTTGAAGCTGTCTAATCTGACATCTTCGCTTTAGCTCAGGATATTTTAACCTGGACCAGTTCCCCCCCCACTGGTCTTCATTTTCTGGAATATGCATAAAATGGTATGATCATTTCCTGCAGCAACAACGGTCGGGCCTGGTGTAGCGAGACTGATCAGCGTCATCTAGGTTGTGAAGCAGAGCTGAGCGGGGAACCGGCTTGTTTAAGGTGCAACTTAAAGGCCAAGTTTGCTCCTTCAGCCTGAGGTGTTTGCTGTAAGGCTGCATCATTCAGCTTATATTAGGTACAAGGATTACACTGAATAGACACGTGGGATGAGAGAGAGAAAAAGACAGAGAGAGGAGAGAATAAAGAAGGAGAGAGAGGTGCGACTGCCATCCTAGCAACAGTTCCCTTAGCAACACAATCTGTCTAGAGAGGAAGAAGGCCTGCACTGCTGACACACTGAAGGTTATCTCCCAGCATTCCCTCACACACACGTACGCACACACCCTCTGGCCCATATTGGCAAGCCACTGGTAATCACCCAAATCTGACATAGTGGCAGTTTCAATAGGTCAGCGCACCGCGGCGTGCAAAAGAGGGTCTGACAGTTTATCAAAGGTGTAATCTTGTTCAACAAGTGATTTTGTTGAACAAGACTGGGGGCAACAGATTGAGGCTGCTTTATCAAAATAAAGTGGAGCATGCAGGATGTGGGACATGCTGTTCGACAGGCTGGATGGGATGAAGTGCAAGCTTACCCCCGGGAGCTGCCTCAATCTGGGCTCCACCGTGGGAGGCTGTGTATTTATAGTCTGGAGGAGAGGTTCTGTATGCGACGCAATGGCCGTTTGTTTGTCAGACATTCATCTCCTGCTGTCCACGCAAAACTTTTTATTGGAGTTTGGAGGTCTGGCTCAGGGGTGGTTAGACAGTCATGGAGCTCTTATATTGACTGATGGCCGGTGGAGAATGTAATGCGCAGTAAACGATCAGTCATTGCGCGCAAGGGCTTCTAACCTCTCAATGGCGTGCTCTGGATGCAGCAGAGTACTCTCAGTCACCAGCTCATTCCTCCGCATGCATGCATTTCGGCCGTGTGACTCCACAACGACTCCTCAGGCACCAGCATCATCAGCATTTTATCTTAAGACAGCAGAGAGCTGATGCGTCAAGTACAAAAATCCACATCTGGCTTTCCTCCCTTTCCATTTCACCCCGCTGCAGCCTCAGTCAGCAAAGAGGGATTGTCGGTTCACTAGTCAGATTTGAAGAGTAACGGGGAGAAAAAAAGAGCGCTCCTGCAGACTATCTCAAGCTTTTAGTCTTACAGCGTCATCACGACATGAAGCGTTGAACAGTCAGCAACAAACACGTGGTAACATTTGTATTAACGAGAAAACTGTCTCGTCCTAATGAGCTCCTTTTCCTTTTTATGACATATTTTCCCGCGTTTTGCCTCCAAACATCTTGGGAGCATAATGAAAATGAGTTTTCTTTAAATCCACGGATAAATCAATCAAATAAAAACATGTTAACAGTTTATAAACTAAGTTTTAAGTATAAAAGTTAAATTGTGGGGGTGCAGGTTTGCTGTGTGCTGCCACACTGTCGTCAGGACGCCTTGAGGAGCAGCACAGAAGGTTTGCTGGTTCTCAATTCAGTTTTAATTGACTTGATTACACATGAACCATCAGTAAGACACTATGTCCCGCCGTGACCATACTCTCCATCCATTCTGGCTATAGTATCATAACTTTCATAAGCATTACTCTATATAAATTACTTTGTGGCTATTCAATAATCAAGGTCATTTCCCCTGCCTACACACTGATCCCCACTCCTTACATCGCATGTTTTAAAATATACCGGCTAAATCAAGGGTACGTAGCATATAGAGCCTTTAAGAGCAGTTATTCTTCTTGAAAAGCGTTACAGTTAGCACGTGTGTTTACCCCGTACATCTATGACATCAGTGTGCACAGGTGTGACCCCTACAACCTGAGCCGTAATTTAACAGTACGTCACTTTTGGCGTCATGTCCTGATGGCAGGAAGCTTGACAATTAAACATTCTGCAATGAGAAATGCTCTCTTTTTTTACTCTCCTAGACTCTTATGGTTGTGCTGTAAAACACGAGTGAAGCACAAGCTGTTTTGGCCAGTTAGCGGGCAGTATTAATTAAAATTGAAGTAAACCTGTTCCCTCAAACAGACGTAAGGCGGACGACAAAATCTGGCTGAAGTGCCCCCACCTTAGGTTTGTTTGATTACACTTGATGTCTGATCAGCTTTACTCTAGTAAGCAGCTGCCAGACAGTAGCTCCCATTGAGAGGTCATGTCCTAATCCCAGTGTTTTTACACTTAATGAGTTTAAATTATACTACTTTTGAGCCAACAATAAATGAATTATTTAATGAATTACTAAATGAGTATTACTCACCAAAATGTGCTCTGGATTATGGAGAAGGCTCAATATTTCTCTAATAATGTATTTGGGCCTGCTCTCTACCACTATCTATTAACGAGACGATAATGTGAAATACACAATCAAATCAGCCTTTCTCAAAGTACGTCATTGGTCATGGTCCAGCTCTGCCACTTCCTCATTGCCTGTGCTTTCCTGTCACTTTTCCATGTTTCTCCTTCTACCATCGTGTGCGTGTGGTTCCGTCTGGGCGTGGCGTTCCCTTCCTGCTCCGCAGCATCCCGCCTCCTGCACACCTGTGACTCATCCCACCAATCAAGACTCTGCAGTCTATCAACGCCGGCGTTTCACTCCAGTCCTCGCCAGATCGCTCAGTTTGCTGGTGTGGTAATTACTGTACAGCGTAGCTCTCAGAGTTGTTATTCTTCTTTGTGTTTTTGGACGTCTGATTCACACTACCTGTGCTCAGGTTCACTCCAGCGCTGTGTTACTTGTTACCTGCCTCGCTCTCCGCCTAAGCTCACAAGCCTTCTCCCACTGCCTGCCTTGCTGTCCGTGCATTCGTTCAACTCTCGACTCAACTCGAGTTTTGCATTTTCCAGCTTTTCTTGTGAATAAAAGAGGTTACTGCGCTTCATTAGCAAATCAGTGGATTGGTGACCAAAAGCTGAGTGGCTCTTTTTTTCATATCCTGTATGTGAACAGTGGTCACTTTGCTCTGTGGAAGAATAAGGATCTTCAGACACTCCTCCATCAATCAAAAAACAATCTTTAAAGAGCAAAGGAAGGACTTAATGTGAAAAGTCAGCTTTCCAAAAAAAATGTACAGCAATATTTTAATATGTGATATGTGTGCATGTATAAAATATAATACGGAACAGTCTTTATCCAGGTTCAAGTTTAATTTCCAGTTGAGATTTCCCCTGGATCTTTGAAATCACATGGGTCTTGCCACAATTCACATTCGGCCAACCAACCAGCCTTCGTCCCTGCACTGGGTGAGAGATTGGAAAAGATTGTTCACCTTGACCCATATTTGACACTACTGGGGAAAAAACACCTACCAGCATGTTCAGAGTCCTGCCAGAAGAAAATCCAGCAGAGCAATGGTAGGAAATTTCACACGGTAGTTTTCATCACAAACATTTGTAGGTTTTATATTTTATACTGCATGGTTGATGAAAAAGAACTAACAAAGGCTTAAAATGTCAGTGACAAATACATGAAACAGCTCCTCAGACGACAAAAAGGTTCACTTCCACGTGAAAGAGGTGACAAAAAGTCAGTGGTGGATTCTGATCATTTATTTAAGTGAAATTATTAGAACCACAATGTTAAAATATTCTGAAATACTGAAATGTTTCTTACTAAAAGTATTATCAGTATAATGTACTTAATTACGCTCAATAGCTCCTTGCGAATTGTTATATTATTATAAAGGATTTTACATTAACTGATTATTTTTCATTAAATCAGTAACATATTAAAAGCATTTTCAAGTTGCAGCTGCTCAATTTTGACGTAATTTTAACTGCTTTAAATACTGTTTAGGTGGTTTCATCTATGACATTAACCTCTGAAATGTAATGGAGTAGAAGTAGCGTATGAAGTAGCAAAGAAATTGGAAAAACTCAAGCAAAGTACTTACTGCAAAAAAAGTGAAGAAGCAAAATAAAAATGTATGAACTGTTTCAACCTTACATGTTTTGTCACGTCTTGGACGGGGAAACAAATCTCTTTATGGCCTGTGTCATTGTGCCTGTTACACAATAAAACTGCTCGGCTGGTTGATTGAGCACACGCGCACCAAGTTTTCAAGCTTTTAAGATTTCTACATTGTTGTGTATTTATTCATTCAGAAATCAGAAGAATAAGTGCGGAACCATTTCTTGGTCAACCTGAAGGCTAGCCTTTCCATTCTGATCCATGTGAGGAAACTAATGACTAACAGCTGCATCCTGTGTGTTCTTGCAGTAAATTAAAAGGAGCGACATTCACTGCCACTAAATGTCACAATAGAGCATCAGCATCTATGGCCAAAACAAACAGGCGCTACGACCAACCAGACTCCATTGAGAAAACAGTAGTTTTTCTCGCAGAGCATCGTAAAATACACTTCATTCCAACTGCATGGAAATTCAATTCAATTCAATTCAATTTTATTTATATAGCGCCAAATCACAACAACAGTTATCTCACAGCGCTTTTCATA
>JAPMOB010197598.1:0-15851 GCA_029875015.1 Lepomis gibbosus
TTCTGTCATCTCGAACCAGTCTGCCCATTCTCCTCTGACATGAACAAGAAATTTTCGTCCACACAACTGCCGCTCACTGGATATCTTCTCTTTTGCGGACCGTTCTCTGTAAAACCCTAGAGATGGTTGTGCAAGAAAATCCCAGTAGATCAGCAGCTTCGTCTGGGAACAACAACCATGCCACGTTCAAAGTCACCTACATTCCCTTTATTCCCAATTCTGATGCTAAATTTAAACTTCAGCAAGTTGTCTTGACTTTGTCTACATGTCTAAATGCATTGAGTTTTTGCAACTGGCTGATTAGCTCTTTCCGTCAACAAGCAACTGAATGGGTGTAACCTAATAAAGTGGCCAGGAAGTGTATACTTCAACAAATACAGTGCTCACATTTCATTAGAAACACACAGTGTGATGATTGTGAATGTATCAGTAGAATTCAACAGGTGTGGATCTTCATCACATATGAGGTGGATCTGTTACAGGAGAACTCCCCAACAACCTTACAGACACAAAGCTGTGACAGATTATCACCTCACAAGGTCCTTCAGGCAAATCCAGAAGACATGGAGTAACATTGTCATTCTGTTTGTGTCCACCCGGTGAATGTAGCTTTGGTTTGGTCTCCAGCAGCTCCTGATGAAAATATGTCCCTTTAGCTGCTAGATGTGTCACTTTCTTCACTAGCTGGTTGCTAAATTTGACTTTGATCTGCCATTTAGATCAGCTTCTTTTCTGAAACAGCTTCCTGCTGGTCAGGTTTATTAGAGTCAGTGAATGTGCAGTAAAACCAAAACTATCATCTAAAAGAGTCTGAAAGTTGATGATAATTATTAGTGGGTTAAGCATCCTGTTACAGAGAGTAACTGGCTTCACTGTAATAAAATAGCTTTAAGGTGAAGGCTTCTCCTCTTGTTGGACATTACAGGGTTGAAGATCATGATGACATCATGCGCATATTTGCAGAGCAGACCAAACTACTGTCACCAGACCAGCCGTACTTCCTGGCAGAGCTCATTGAGGCACAGAACGAAGAAAATCACACCGCTGTTTGTGAGGTTTGTTCAACTCTTTGCCCTGTCCTCACTTAAACACACAGAATCCTGTGTTGTTTTTATTTCAGGTTCATTTTTGGACGTAGCCGAACCCAACCACAGAAGCTATTAAATTTAAATACCGTTTACTGAAGCTCTTCCCTCCTGGCTGTCTGATCTTATGTGAATTCTCTAATTTGTTCCCAGTTATTTCTGATCCGCTGTGCCACCCTGAACATAATGTAATAGCAGCTCGCCGATGATGCTTTGACTGATGAAACCCCGCTGGGGTCTGTTCCCTCGGGACCTCTGAGACGACAGATCGTCTCTCCCCTCCCCGCCAGTGCGGCTGACATGTGTTCATGGCGGCATATGGCAGATACGAGCTGATACTGGGCCAAGACATGCTCTCACTGAACATATTGTGTCCAGACATCTGAAGCATTTTGGGCTTTTTGTCTGAATATGTTCAGCACTCGGAGAACAAACAGTCAAACATTGCCCCAGAGGGTTGGGCAGCTCACTCTGCCGAATGCCATAAACATTTTTGTGAAGCTGCAGAATATCTCGTTTGAATGTTATTCGGGTTATTTTCTTCTCCTGGTAGATGATCTGTTATAGACGATCTACTTGTTCTTTGTCACAAGCAGGATTTCAGCCCAAACTCAGACCAGCGGTTTAAAGCCCAGTTTCAAAAAAAGAAAAATCCTCAAGATTTGTGGACGATCATGTTCTTAAACAATATTTATAGATGACAGAAAATATATGACTCCAGAAGTCCCCAAAGTGCTCCGAAACTATGGAAATTTGAACGTTTCAACAATTTCATGACAACTTATCAAACTGAGATTATTCTGTTTTTCTAAGATAAAGATTGAACTTTGAACCTCAACATTTATAAAGAAATAAATTGCCTCAACTAAACTCAAAAATTCATAGAAATTTGTGACGAGTTTGTGATTTTTAAAAATGTGTTTCTGCACTGTGATTCCCAGAAAACCATTTGTCAGTCGCACAGTTTGTTTGTTTGTTTGTTCACTCATTATCATAAATCAATAATTCTACACATCACAGTTTAAACGCAAACGGTGCATAGTGACTGAAAAAGGTTTAGGCTGATGAGCCCTGATACCTTCTTCTTTTTGGCAGTGCTCTCGCTGCTCATGCTAACTACCATAACTTCTTCAGGACAAATCAGACAGAGAGAAAAACGTGTTTATAACCTCCATTAGCTGGTCGAAGGCTGCTGGGTTAAAGACATATATTACAGTAAAAGGGAGAAATGAGTATGACCATGTGACGATGCACTGATGCCGCGTGTTTCCTCCGCAGAGTAACGGAGTCGCCGTCGGCTTCATCAGTGTCACTTCTGACGTCGATTTGAAACAGCTGCACGACAGCTTTGAGTTGGAGGAGTTTAATGATTTGTACAAACCTGCTGCTCAGCCTGACTCAAGAGAGGACGAAGAAGAACTGAGAAAAACCCAAACATCTGATTCACAGCAGGTAACTTAACTGCACTCCTGTAAACGCACTCCCTCATATTACAGGTGCTGCTCAGATAAAGACACTTACAGTCACAAGTAAGAAGCATTTTGCGTAGTGTCTCCTCGCTGTTAATTAAAACAATTAAAGTCATTCGAAAACAAAAACATTCATAAACAGGTTAGTTTTTAGTCTTTGCCTTATGTTTGTTGTTATTGTCACTTTCATCTCAGCAGGAGGAGACACAGTCGACTGGAGCAGGACATGTTTCAAAGAAATCCAACGCTTTCTGTATTCAGATCTTCATTATTGACAAGAACTATGAAATGAGGTAAAGTCAGGGTATTAATGAGCAGGCTCTTAGTGTATTTGAACAGTGTTTTTTAAAATTAAAGGACAAAGCTGGCAATAAGCTATGTTTTCCTATTGTCAAAACCAACACTGAATGTATCCTGCGATTACTAAAAACTATTAAAATCACGTCAGTGAGCCTCACTGCTGCACTGGGTCACATGTTCCTTCATCATCATGAACACACACACTGTAGTTTATTCTGACTTAGTCCCACAGACACCGTCCTGCTGCCCCATATACTCACTAGACCTCCACATGTGGATTCATCCGCAGCTGAAAATAGTCCCCAACAAATGCACTATTTCCTCTGGTTTGGGGCCGTCTGCTGCAGCAAGTTCATGCACTTATTAAAGGGTAACGTGCTGCTAAAAATACTTTTACAACATTAAGTTTCTATAATTTACAGATTCAGAAAAGTCAGATACAAGTCCATTTAAGAATTAACTATGTTTTAAAAAATACTCACCAAATATTTTCTCATAAATTTTTTAGCCGATGCTTTTGCAGCAGCGATGGCAGCTGTCCAGAGTTACATCAGTCATATGCTGTGTTAAAGCAGGGAGAATGACTGTTAGTTGGCTCCTGCTGAGCTCCTCTCACTGCCGCCTTACCTCCCAGCTGTTACTGAATATGAAGTCGAGTCGCTTCCCGCCGAGAGTGAGCATGTTATTAATGAGAGCTGTGCTTAAAGTGACAGCGTGACAGAGCTGAAGGCGAGAAGTTGAGCTGGAAGCAGCGGGCAGATTGGTCGGCCAGTTGTTCCACCACAGCGATCACCAGCTTTGGCAAGCTTGGCAGTGATTCTGAAGTTGGCACAGACATATTTTCACTTAACGTCCCGCTCTTCTTCTTCTTCTTCTTCTTCTTCTTCTTCTCTTCCAGATCAGTGGACTTTATTCCATATGTATTCAAACTTTTCCCCGTGAGTATCATCTTTGCATGTTACATTTAAGGCTCTAGCAGAAAATAAGTTTTTGTTTACAAGCTGCATAAACAGACAGCAGTAAATAAGTCAAACATCTCTGTGTCTGGGCAAGAGACAAAATAAATACTCCCGTGTTCCTGGAATGATAATAATATGCATTAAGTGTTCCAGGTAGAGAAGTAGAAGTTCCAGGATGTAATTGTAAAAAACTGAATTCCTTTACATGTCAGGAGGGATTTTAAAGTTATCAAAAAGACTTGACATGGATGGTCACCTTTATGAGAATGTATTGAACACACAGATGTCTGTGTTTGTCTGTCAGGACCTGGACTTCTGCATCATCACCGTACCGACTCTGTCCCCCGATGTCATGTTGCTGCAGAGCTTCCACAGGGTGCCGCCCCGTGCCAGCAGCTCGCTGCCCCGTGAACTCTACATCTTGCACCGCGCCGCGCTCAGGTGGGTCCTCCTGTAAAAAAAACAAAAACAAAAAAACATTGTTTGCTCTTCAGCTACGTCACTGTCAGATCAGTGATGCTGGCTTGGGATGCCTCAGCAAGTTAGCACAGAATAGCAACTTCTCCACACTCCAATAATAAATAACATTGAACTTTACACTGATATTACACATGCTGCAAATACTATCCAATGTTCTGTGTGTGTTTAGCATGAAGGGCTTCAGAACCTACATTTCATTGAGCAACCCTGTGTTGTACAATGACAATGAATAACCTTGATATTGTCAGAATCCACCTGTACATGATAACGACACAGGCCGGTGTTCCTCTCAGTTTGTGGCTGTTCTTGCAGGAGTGTGAAGGTGAGGCCGGCTGTGGCTGCAGACCGGCCAGCTGTCTTTGATCTGGTGAAGGGTCTAAGACTGAACCAGTCCCTGCTGCAGGACCTGGACAGCTTATATGAGACCCGGAGAGACCCGGTCAGTCAACACACAATGATATCAGCGCACCTGGGTTTTACCTGCAGCCACTCTACACACTGTTTGTGTGAATGTTTGCGTTTCCTTCAGACTGCAGTTGTGATGCTGATACAACCCATAAAGATCATATATTAAATGCATCATGTTAGTCATGTAATCATGTATCAAACATTAAGTTCTTTCCTGCTCAGGTGTGGAAACTCCAGATCCTGTTTACTTACTAAAAACTTTCCAGACAGTGTCGCTGTCCAAAATATTGATGCAGTAATCTGTGTCACCTTCTATTATAACTTGGCTAGTGGCTTGGTGGTCTATTATGCCCTGGGCTTCGCCTCTCAGGCTACAGGCTGCACTATGGTGGAGCTTAAGGCCTTTTGCAGTCTGAGAGAAATACTGCAGACATCACTCGTGGCTAAAAACTACTTCTACCTCCTCTGCATTTTATTTTAGAAAAACCCAAATATGCTTTTATTTTAAATAAAGTTGAACATCAATCAAATAGGACAGAGCTCTTTTTAGTTAAGATGCATCAGCTGATTAGGTATTAGAATGAATCCATTAGTAATCGCATTCTTTACCTTCCTTTATCTTGCTTTAGGTAAAAACCTGTGATTTAATTTTACTCTCATCCCTCCAACCAAACCTTGTTTCTACATTATTTCTATTTTTTGTTTGCCCATATTTTTTATTCATGTATGGAGTAGCAGTTTGCCACTGCAGGTAAAACTCTCAAGCTGCCACTGCCAAAGTATGCAAAATATTATTTTAAAATGCTATATAAACCGATTTTCTGGTCTTTAACATGCTCAGTGTTTTCAAATCATTTGAATTAGCATAAAAGTAAATAGAGAAAATATCAAGGTCGAGGTATCTGTGCCGCCTTTAACGTTTAAAACAAAACGATGATTGTTTTGGACAATGAAGTGTGACTCGAGCTGGTGATGATGATTGTCTTGGAATAACGAGGAATATCGCACGTATGCCAGGGAACAGATTGGTGAGAATTCAGTTGAACGGATTTTCCTCTCTGACTGACACCCCAGCTGTCACTGCCGCAGCTCCAAAACTGATAATTACTTCTCGAATGAGAATGCAGCCACTTCATGTGTATTCATTGCACTAGACTAATACAAGAAGGAGCATCCAGCTCATATTCAATTCAGTACACGCATGTAAATTTACACATTTGTTGTTTTGTTTTTTTTGTTCTCTTGTTTGTCAGGATGGGGTGGTGCTGCAGGCCTTCGTGGCCCAGGTGCAAAGCCAGGTTGTGGGGATAGTGATCATCAGAGACGAGCAGGTAGGTGCAGTTCACTCGTCATCGTCCTCAGATGAACCTGAAAGTGTTTAGTCAGGGTGGGATTCTGTCTGTCAGGATCAATAACTGCTGAACTCTATTGAAATCATTTTACTTTTAAGAAGACATCATTTTAAAAAGGTTGTATCACCAAAATATTTATGTACTGCACAGTTAAATATATGAATTGTAGATTCCTGTGCTTGGAGCTCAATCCATATTAGAGACTAGAGGTATATTTTTATGATATATTGAACATATATTGATTCTTTTTTAATCACTCTCCCCAGTGCTAGTGCTGTAGAAAATCATTTTAAGTTGCTTCAAAAGTCGAGACGTCACATAAAATCAGTTTAGTGCTGACATGATTAGTTGATCACTTAAAAAGTTGATTGGCAGAAAAATTGGTGAAATGATGATGGGAAGATGTTGATGAAGCCGCGCTGTTGCACACAGCACCGCTAACAAGTCCCACCTGAGCCGCAAGGTCGTTAAAGTGAAATTAATTCAAATTAATCAATAACTTTTTTATCTGTTTTTTTTCTTTCATTTCAATCATTTAAATTAGTTATCGAGCAAAAATGCTAAACGTTATGATGATTTCTGGCCTTTGTCTGTTTTATGTTCTGTGGGCCAAACAATCTGAAGGCTGTGATTTTTCACTGTTTTCTGCTGAACCCAATTTAAAAATAATTTAAAGTTTAATTTATAATGAAAATAATCAGAAATTATAAGCAATATTTTCTCCAGATTTATATAATAAAGTATACTGAAGTAATAAAATACATCAAACAGAAAACTCTATATTTAGTGTATTTAAAAACTTTATAATCTTTATGACTAGAATTGAAAATTAAGTTAAAATAAAAATGTTAAATGAATGTTTAAACACTGTTTGTCTGCTGAGTAGGACAGAAGAGATATGTTTATATAAATTAAGGTCTGCTGGCTAGGTCTCAAATACTATTTGATATGATCAAGATGTTAAATAATGTTTCATCATCAATCATCAGCTAAACTTTATTACACAAAAGAAAATTAAAATGAGAAAATATCAAAAACAAATATTTGTTCTGAAAAATGTCCCTCTGTCATGCAGCTCATCTACAGAAAACTGTCTTCATTATTGAATCTGTCTTTGTCAGGACATCGAGTACATCCGTGCCCACTACAACATCGAGAACTTCATCTACTTCAGCCATCACCGCTACGAGGAGCACGCTCAGATACGCCACTTCGTCGTCAAACCGTCCTTCCAGCACTTCACCAGACACTTGTTTAAGGAGGTCCTCCGCCTGGCTCACAAATCCTGCCTGTTCCACAGAATCTACCCTTCCTACCAGAGCCAGGAGGTGGGTGCACAGGGACGTTCAGGCCCTTACTGGCCCCTCACTGGGACCCTTCCAGCCTCTGTGCGTGTCTGTGCAGATACACATTGTCATGTCATTAGTGTAATGACCCTCAGTTCAAACACTGCAAAAAATGTCCTGTGTGATGCGTCGATTTCACTTGTTGACAAAAGAGAAAATTTTCCCTTTTTCAGAGTTTTCTCAACATAAACTGCAAGAATATAAAAAAGGTGGGTGACCAGTTTCACATCTACAAAATCAGTACGTAGCTCCAAAAAGTAGCTGGATGTAACAGGTCAAATCTCATCACGGCCCTTTAAGTCAAATCCCAGTAAGTGTAACAATAGTAAAACTGACAAACACGACATATTTGACAGGTTTTCTGTTTTTCAGTCTAGACTTTCCAATCAAGAGAAACAGCTTTTTGCAGTCGGGTTAATTCTTAGTCCACAAAAACGATTAAAAACATATTTTCTAACAGTCAGACAATCCGTATGCCTAAACCTTTGACTGATAGAAATCTTTTTCTGCAGGTAACAGGAAGTTGTCAAAAATACTCAGTAAAACCTGACAGAAAACATGCTTTTTGTAAACATTTAAAGATTTAAATCTACTTTTGAGTTCCTATTTTTTGATGCCCTAAATATTTGTCCTTTCAAACTGGAGGCTCTAATATGTGCGATTATAGATGATAGCAAACATTTAAATAAGACTTGAAAAACAGCCTGATCTGGTTATCCTCTGTCCTGCCAAACTTATATGACCCTAGATGTTTTAAATTTGGATTAAATTTCGTTTGGCAGTACAGTCCTTTTTTTTTTTAAACTGCCTTTCCGTGGTTGCAGCCACTGCTTCATCAGACTTGTCCAGTTTAGCTAAAGTAGCTACACTATGTATTTGGAAAGTGAAATAAATTTCTGTATTCCCCACTGTTTGATATAAAACTTTAAAGATGCCTGTCAAATTGTTCTGTTTTCATTTTTCCTGTGATACATTTGGAAGAAGAGAACAAATCCACTCAGATCACACCGTCTTCTGCAGCTGTTTGTTATTATTATTATTTATAAAACAGCTTTATGCAGCAGCATTTTTTGCAGCGTGCCGCCCTGAGCAGGCTGCTGTCCCCGGGGTCAGGGCAGCAGGTGGTGACAGTGCTGCCAGCTCCACCTCTCCACACCATAATAAGACATTTCCTCAACGTGTAGAGGCCTCCACTTTCTCTGTTAATTACCTTCCACAAACAAGCACCAGATTGGGAGATGATGATGTGCAAATAGAATAATGGCAGAAGATAAACAGAGAATTAGCTCTGCTCAGGCGGTGGATGAAGCCCTGGGTGACGTTTTCCAGGCAGCTCATATCAGCGGTGGAAACCTTGCATCATCTAACCTCTTCACCAGAGCTCATTATCACTTTGTCGTCTTCCACTTGCCTCCTGAGCCCCCACTCTGACGCTGTTTGACCTCAGCGGAGATTTTCTCTTTCTTAGCTCTCTGACATTCTGCCCTCTTCTTCTGCACCCAGAATTCCTGTGTCCACCATCTGGATTTTGTCCTCAACTGTGCGGTCCCTGTCCGCCCGCGACGCCAGATCATCTACCCGCTGGAGGAGCTTGGCATCAATGCCCCTTCCAGGCAGATCACCGAGGACCAGGTGGGCACTGCAGCAGCTGGCTGACAGGGAGCAGCCTGCCAGGGAATGTAGATTAGCTGAAGGCTGCTGACAGAGGGAACGCAGCAGGGTGTTCATGTGACCACTAGATGGTGCTGTTTCAAAAGGGAAAAAGCCCAGTTACATAGAAGAGGCTTCACTTATATCTGTGAAAATGTTTGGATCTCAATTAGAATTAGAAATAATGTTGTGTTGGTTCAAAGAAAGCTTGTCAAGTATGTGTAGGTACAAAAGGCAATCTTTTCTGAAACAGTTTAAAATGCTCACTTCTGCTGAAAACTAGAGGGGGAACATTTTTAAACTTATTATGTTGAATCTTGGCGGCGCATTGGTGCAGTGGTTAGCACTGTCCTCAAACAGGAAGAAGGTTGTGGGTTCGAGCCTTGGTCGTTCCAGGCCTTTCTGCCGTCCAAAGGCATGCGGACTAGGTTAATTGCTGACTCTAAAATTGCCCTCAGATGTGCGTATACCTGGTTGGTTGTCTATGTGTGGCCCTGCAATGGACTGGCGTCCTGTCCAGGGTGTACCCCCGCCCTTCGCCAGGATGTCAGCTGGGATTGGCTCCAGCCCCCCGTGACCCTGTACGGTTGACGATGGATGGATGGATTCTGTTTCCCCAGCAGCAGGTGCACTTCATGTGAAGGAGACCTTTTAATGACGTAGCCTATCGAAACCAACATGGTGCCGAATGACATCTGTACTGGTACTGTTCACTGTTGCTTTACCTGGCCCACGCTTGTAAAACATCCACCGTGTCTGAGTTCTGTAACGTAATAACAGATAACGTCTCTCTCTGTGTTTCTCTTCAAAATGCTAAATGCGTAAAGGTGAATTACATTTGTTAACAGGTTTGGCGCTTTCCTGAAATATTTAACCTTTAATCAAAAACCTTGAAAACCTTTGGACAGCCATCGCAATATCAAACGAAGGCAACATTTGGTGGATGCTGAATCTTTAAAAATTACACATATATATGGGTGTCTATGGAGTTAAAGCAGTAAAAGAAGTTGAAGCGACAGGTCAATTTCAAGCACTGAAAGAAAATGAAAAGTTGAAATGAAAGTGTTAAAAAGAGTTATAGCAGAGAACTTTCTAGTTTTATGTTTTAAAAAGCTTCAGGAATTTCCTTAAACAGGTGGTCACTGTAGTTTTTAAACAAACGTTTCTCTAACAGCAGGAAATGGGGCATTTGTTGGGGACTATTTTAACTGGTGGATCAATCCACAGATGGTGCTCTGGTGAATATTTGCAGCAGCAGGACGGTTTATGTGACTGAGTGTGACTGAGGCTGGAATTGTAGCTGTAAATCAGCCTCTCTCCAGCTCTTTGTTCTTCTGGATAAATTCAAGATAACACAATAGGCTGCACATCAATACATTAAGTTATGTAGAGAAACTACAGGTCTCCTTCAAAGGTATCAAGGTAATCATCATAAAACACAAGGTTGTGTAACAGAAAAAAAGTTTGTAGTCCCTTCAAGCTACGCGCACAGGACTTTAATGTATGTTAAAATATGGTAACATATAAAATAAATTTGATTAAATAAATCAATATATACAGTTGTTGCTTTATGCAGAAATTGGCCAGATCTGTGGAGGAGAGAAAGCGGGACTTGAACTTGTCTCTATTCTCTAATTCTTTCACTCATACTACCTCCCACTGTGTCACTTGTCACATGTACAAATGAAGGAATCACTATGAATGCCCGAAAGTGTTTACTGAGACCCCCAATTTAAATGGTCATTGAATCGACTCAGTGTTTTGCGAGCTTAGCCCAACCACCTGTTTTTACTTGAATCTGACTTAAGAAGATAGTGTCACTTTGAGAGCTACTGGTTTCTTTATTTTTAAAATAAAAACCTAAGAAGCTGCTAAAAGAAAACAGTGACAGGTGAGAAATGATAATTTAATTTCTACCCCGAGTCCTGAGACCTGTTTCAGGTCAGGCTGATCTTAATGTGCTTGTGATTTATTTTACTGTCCTGTACTTCAAATATTTACTACATGTTACAGCAGTGCTCTTTAGACCCGAGCCGCCACGTGCACACTCACATGTTCATTTCACTCCATCAAACCCAGCCCGCTGCCTTCACCTCGGTAACACAGCAGGCGTGATTTCCAGGCTACCGTGCAGATAAGAGCTTCACCTCCGAGCTCTCCCTCTGCCTCCTGACGTCGGCCTCGGGATGATTAATCAAGTTTAAAGCACCTGTTCCCTCTCTGTCAATACAGGATCATATTACACAGATCTGCAGTCATTGTGTTTAGGGAAGGTGGGGCATCTCCAGTGTGATAAGAGCTGCTGCACCTGCTCCACCACACATGCAGATGAGACAGGAGCTTTGTTCATCTGAATACCTCATCTGGTTAATTCCTGCAGCATTCAGATGGATGCATGTAGGCATTTAATTTGTCTACATGAAATAACAAGTAGTTTTTTTTTTGTTTCAGAATGTTTGGGTGCAAAACAAAATACTTTGCCACAGTTGTTTGCCCGACTGCACAGTTCATCTAAAACTGAAAAAAAGTGAACAGCTGAATGTTTACAGTTTACTACAATGTTTAATGTTTGGCTTTAAAGCAGAATTTTCAATTTCTATGACTGGATGTTTCGTACAAAAATGCTCCTCGGGAGTCGTAGTTAACTTCTCTCCTTTTGATTTTCGTTCAACCTGTTACCAAAATCCAATTCTCTGAAACGCAGTTTCATGTCTAGTAAACAGCACTTATACTCTGCCCTGTGACCCCAAAGTCTAATGAAGCTAGCTGGTTTCTCATCAGGCTTAAATATCTTCCCAAAGTACCTCCTAACACTTACTTTACTTTTGCAATAGAAAATAAATAACAATAAATAAAATAAATATATTCAAAATAAAAAAATAAACGTATTCAAAAGAAAAAAAATAAATTAAAGTTTTAAATTTAATACTGGGGTATATATATATATATATATATATAGATATAGATATACATATATATAAACACACACACACTGTATAGTAGGGCATCATCTGATGCGTGCACAGATGTATTTATCACATACAATATGAAACCATATGCTCTTTTCTTTTCCTGCTAACCAAACCCTGGGCCGTAACGTCTCTCAGTATGTGACAGATGTCGGGCACACAGTCCCTCCTGGAAATTATATGAATATTACACAAAGGTTAATTTCACCCTCGGGTTTCCCCTTTTTTCGCTCAATGCTGTTTTCATCCAACAAGGTGCATTGTGGGGCCAATCTGCCTAATTATAGATGATGAAGGAGCCATTAGCTGCCTCAGATCACAGGGCGAGGACCAGAGATGCTTCATTGGCGGTGGAGGAATTGGGAAATTAGAACGCAGCGTTCTGCTAATTCCTTTGGGAGTCTTTGGTAATTATTGTGGAAAAGTGTTCCTTAACTGTCAGGTCACACGTTTTGTCCCTGTGTTTCCATCTCGTTCAAATCTGAAGCGGCGATTATTGAAATTCTTAAATTTTTCTCACTGTGTTTATTGATTTTTTAACACATGAGTTTAAAGCAAACACCTGATTATCACACAAACAGGGCTAGACAGCGGGATGAAAGCACAAAATATCAATAAATAACATAATTAATAATTAAAAAAGGATCACCTCAAATATCTACACATCTGTCCCGGATGGTTCTACAGAAGAGAATGATAAAAGTGACAACAAATATGTTTATTTTATCAAACAGAGCCGAAGTTTAGAGCCTGGTGTTACTACAGAAAATAAAATACGTGACCTTCTCTAGTTTAAGTGCTGCATCGTTTCCCTCCACCGCAGAGGAGGTTGTTTCAATTCATAAAATGTTTGTCCTTTTCTTTTTGTCTTATAAATTATCTTTTCTGTATACTACTAATTTGTTTTGGCAAATTTGAGGGACACTTATGTTCTGCCTGGATTATGTTCAATGTTTTTTGCAGCACCAAAACAAAGTGCCAGGAGACACCGGAGACCGGATGGAATGAGCATGTTTCAACTTGGCAGATATCCTTCATGATTATGTTGATTAAAAAACATAATCCAGGTGGCAAAAGGTTTCTTTAAAACTTCTTTACTGTTGCAAAATAGTGGAATATAGATTTCTAGAATAAAGTTAGTTTGCAGAGTCGAAGTAATCGTACATTTAGCTCCTGTTATAAGGTCGCCCTCTGTTGAAACACCAAATGTTGCCTTCGTTTGATATTGCGATGGCTGTTCAAAGGTTTTCAAGGCTTTTGATTAAAGGTTGAATATTTTAGGACAGCGCCAAACCTGCACTGTTGACAAATGGAATTCATCTTTACGCATTTAGAAAGGTATTCTCTAGAGAAATGCAATTTATACAGATCGTTAAAGAGTAGCATCATGGTTTAACTTCTCAGCTTGCTGCAGTGATGCACAGGTGTTGTCCAGGACGCCATGACATCACTTTCGACCAGGGAGGGCAGAAAAACTCCTGTTCAGCCTTGCGTTAAGTTGTCATATGAATAAACACATAAACACATACATTTAATGCAGTGTTTCTTTACTTGAACAGGGCACCCAGGTATTTAACGGCCGCCAAAGTATATTTGGTGACTCATTTTAGCATTTTGAAGAGAAACACAGAGAGAGATGTTATCTGTTATTACGTTACAGGACTCAGACATGGTGGATGTTTTACAAGCGTGGGCCAGTTAAAACAACAGTGAACAGTACAGATGTCATTCGGTACCATGTTGGTTTCAATAGGCTACGTCATTAAAAAGTCTCCTTCATATGAAGTGCACCTGCTGCTGGGGAAACAGAATCGCAGCTGGAAAAATCCAAAAGATGAGTTCTGTGTCTCCTCAACAACTTTATTAAACAAATTGCTGATGCAGAAAGTCAGCAGAGCGGACACATACAGGGAGTTGGAGAGTAGACTAAAATAACCTACTAGAAATAGAAATATACCCTGACCAAAAAGTTTACAGATGCAGAACCCTTCCCTCTATTCACTTGAGTTGTAGAATATAGATAATTAAGTCTTTTCAGTCAGCTGAATTCTGATGTGAAATATCTCAGCCTTAAGGCGCATCTACTTTAGGTTGGCTAATGCTTAGCAGTCTTTTGCGAAATTTGAATTTTCCGACCACCTGTGAAAGGTTGGTTGTTGATATTCGGTTAGTGTGAGATTTGGCAAAACCTTGCTTTAACATTACAGACTATAAAGGTCCCAGTGTTTCTGCAGCAGGCAGATTAAGTGCTTCAAAGAAAGCTGGTTCCATCCTGAGATATTCAAAATTCACATCATTATGTAATGCTTTTAGTGGGCTAATACTCACATGCATTTCATACATTATTACATTTTCAGAAAATGGCACCAGTCATTTTTAGCCTTCCAGACTAAAACCAGTGAAATGGACTGTTTTCTCTCTCTGTGTTTCTCTCAGGAACCGTTTGCTCTCAGCCTTATCAGCAGAAAGTTAACCATGGAGCCAAAGGTCACCATTAATGCCAGGATTGTGGTGGTGGGGGCCTCAGACACAGGTTTATCTTTCCTTGAGGCGCTTTGTTTCTGGTGAGTCTTCCTCACAAGCTCCCCCGTTGCCATTTTTCTCCCAGATGTGCAATAGACTATGTACACTATACTGGCCTTTTCTGAATTAGTTGCAGCAGTGACAAATAATGTCACATTTATCTCTGTAGTCACGGCTGGATTAACCTTTCAAGGGGCCCTGGGGCACAATTTGCTGTAGGGCCCCTATTGACACCCCCACACCTCTCACCATCTGTGCATTGTGTGTATACCCTGCCATCTCCAAGTTCCCATCAAGGACAGAGCACACAGCAGACTATACATGGCAGATTCATTATGTTCACGAAAACTCAGATACCAGCCAGTTCTCCTATGCTGCAGAGTTTTCTGTGCGTCGGTTAGTTTGTGGTAATATTCTTTAATTTCATCTCATTGCCTACAAATTCCATGAAAAGACAAAAACCAGCGCTGAATGCGTCTATTAACAAGCAGTGAGTGCGTTTCAAACACTGTTGCACTGGGTGACATCACCACGAACACACACTGTACTTTGTTCTCACTCAGCCCCACATACACCGTCCGGCTGCACCAAATAGAGCGCCACATGTGGATTCATCCGCCGCTGAAAATAGTCCCCAACAAATGCACAGTTTCTTCCTGTTTGAGTAACAGTTGTTAAAAACTACATCGGAAATTACTGAGGCTTTTTAATACATGAAACTAGAAAGGCGTGACCTTCAGTAGGAACCAGTTGGTCGGGGTCTTTTCATGGGATTTGTGGATGATAAGGAAAATATAACACCAGCCTTATCTATAATGTGCTAGTAAACACAGACAAGTAGTAAAGAGCACAGAGATGATGCAGGAGGTATAATAGACAGCTGGCAGCTGTTATAATGTTTATCACACATTCTGTGTGTAGAGAAATACTCCAGAAACCCTGAACCCAACCAGAGCAGTCCGACACTGAAGCTTCCTTTCATTTCTTTATCGTCTTTTACTCCGGGAATCCAATCTCGGTAAATGTCACTTGACTCCGGGTCGGGCGTCTTACATGTTTGCCTTCGTCCTGGCTTTGTGAGATTAACTGCTCCGGCAGATAATAAGAAGCGCAGGCCTGCTGATTCAGAACCGGGCGATAGCTGCCAGGCAACCGGGGTCGTTGTTTTGTGCGAGTGAGAGCTCATAGCTCTCTGAGTTGGCAAGGCTGGCATGGCGGTGATGGCGGGGCGGGTAGCACGCAGCTGTCTGCGGCCTGGCATTCAGCAGGGCCAGTGCTGGCCCCCTTTAATTAGCCACTCCACCGTTTCC
>JAPMOB010197603.1:0-12964 GCA_029875015.1 Lepomis gibbosus
AGGATTGTATGGATTGCCTTCAGTGTAAAGAGGCACAGTGACACACTACACAATAGAAACAGTTAAAAAGAAGGAGAACAGAAAACCTATATAAACCATAAAAAGCAAATTGATCATAATACAATTTAAAGCCTTTTACGAATGGAAATACAATACATAATAAATTCACACAAATTAATGGAATTTGTCATAATATTGGTGGTAGTATAGCAACACATCTTCATTAATCTATATACATATTAATCTATATGTTTTGGATTTGTAACCTTGGTGAGTATGTAGGTGAAAGATCTAAACCAAAACCAAAACAGCATCTTTGTCCTTAAGATAATTTTAAACACATTAACTGACTCCCTATTTGACTTTGTATGGGAAAAATGAAACCAAAAGATTTTTTCCCTTCGTGAATAAATTAAAGACCGCAGCCTGCTTATATGCATGATAATTATCATTCCTCTGTGTCTGTAAACAAAATCATTAGTGGGGTGTTGTAGACTTCTATAGTATATGTAATAGGGCCACTGATTACTTGTTTTGGTGTTAGCAAAGACATCAGCCTTGGAAGAATATTGGCATTAGTGCTGGGTAGAACCAGACCTGATCAATTCTCTGTTAATGAGTTCTCCATCTCTCTCTACTCCTCTTCTGTCTTTATTGCTCTCTGCTGCCTGCTGAGCTTGCTCTTCTGTATCTTTGTAGGAACAGAAGACTGAGAATGGAGAGGCGCCATACTGGCTCATCCATGAACCTTTAAAGGTCACATAATATCTTAGCATACAGCCACAGACCATTAACCACTACAGTTGCATTGTACTTTTCATTTTGTGTTGTCAGGTGGATCTACTGAGCATGAGAGCATTATGAGCAGTATTTTACTGTGATCATCATTTGAAACAGTATTTTTTTTATGAATAATGTACCTTCTCAAATTCATGGTACAAAATATGAGCCATTTTCTTATGGAAATATTATCCAGGGAGTATCATTTTTCATATGTTGACTGGTTATTTTCTTTGAGAAATGAAAACCTGTAGTCTTGCTCTCTCTCTCTCTCTCTCTCTCTCTCTCTCTCTCACACACACACACACACACACACACACACACACACACGATGAAGAAGAAGCAGGTGTAATCTATGACTATGAAATCAGTACACTGCATACTTGCTGTTCACGGTGTCACAAGTTTAATGAAATGCCAGATATACTTTCTATAAGGTTTAAGTTTTGTTTCCCACTATGTGTTTTTTTTATCAGCTCAAGCTTTTTTTTTAATTTAACCTGACATACCATATCTTACAGGTGAACATGACACAGTAGCTGTTTCCAGTGCCTTCTTTACAGTGTGATGTGTGGAGTGCTGCGGGCTGCTGTGAGAAGATTTTGTTGGTGATACATGCAGCTCAGCAGCAGCCTGCTCTGAGCTCCTGCAGTGTTTGTCCACAGGGGGAAACAGATGAGGTTGACTCAGGGGTCATCAGCTCCTTCTGGGCAGGACGCAGCTGATCATCCTCCTGCTGTGCCGCTTCACTGCTCAACAATTCCAGCACAATACCAAAACTATGAGGCAAAGACACATAGTAGCCCTTTTCCATTCACTGCTCTGCCTGCAGGACGTTAACACTATGAAACTCCATGGACTGGTTGTACAACGAAAAGTTACATGAATATAAACATGTAATACATTCATTGATAATGATACCCCCATTCTCACCACTATTGTGGTCTTTTCTAAAAAGAACCTGCTGATCCGGGTACAACTGCAGAAAAGTGCACCACTAAAAATGGGTGTTCAGTGGTTAAAGGAATGCAGCTTCTATTTATTTGCCTTTGGTAAACAGTGATTTTATGCGCCAGTAAGAGAATAAAGCTTAAATCCCCAGTGACAGTACCCTGCTGCCAACCACTGCCAAGGGTCAGTAAAGGTTAACCTTTTCCTTTAACTCCAAATACCTCACTGTTGTGTGCACTGTAAATCATTTTAAGATGAGATGAACTGAAATAAAGTTCCCAAGCTTCTTAACTGAACTGAATGAATCTTTCGTTCAAAGTTGTCTTGTGAGATTTGAAAATATCAAGGCTACATGGAAAATTATTAATCAGCTACATCAAAGGAAAAAAGAGGCCTGCTCACAATTTCCTTCAACCTTTACAGATGGAAGTTCTACTTTCTCTGATCCTTGATATAACTTGTAGGCTCAATAATTTTGTTTCAAGTGTTGGTGCATTTCTTGCCGAAAATATAATTGATACAAAAGTTAATACATTAGATTAAGTTCTTTTCCATCTTTTAGTAATTTTGATCAGCATGGTTTTAAGAGGGAGGTGAATGATGATGAACGTAGAATATAAATTTAACTCAGCCTTGGGTCATGATGGAATTTATACCTCCTTAATCATGACTACTATTTTTGAGCTTTTAAAATTAATTTCTGCATTATTCTAGGAAACTGGCTGCTTACCTTATGACTTAAACTTGGACAAAGTTGTCCCACTATTTCTCCTCGAACACAAACAGTATTTTCTGCAATCATCAGTACAGATTCTGTAAAAATCATTCATTTATGTGCACTTTTAGAACTTACTGAGAGAATATATACAGATTTAGATAATAATGAATGCAATAGTTATATTTTTAGACTTTTCAAAAGCATTTGAGGCTGTTGATCAGGCTATTTTCAAAATAAATAGATATGGCTTTCCTGGTAACCTTTATAAAAGGCTTAGTAACCATTATTATTTCTTCTTTATATAAATGATCTTGCTGTAGTACCTAACACCATATTCCCTTGCTCTTTGCAGATGACACCAACCTTGTCTCAAATAGAATCAACAACTCTCATAAAATTACATCATCATCTTCTCAATTACTTAATATGATTTCAAACAAATTATAAGGTGATTCAATTTAATGTCAATAAGTCTAATTTTATGTTCTGGTCACGGATCGTCAACTGCTTATCTTGTGTACAGCGTTGCACGGGGGCTGGAGCCAATCTCACCAGACATCGGGCAAAAGGCGGGGTACACCCTGCACATGTTGCCAGTCTATCGCAGGGCCATACATATAAAAAGTCACACCCAAAGGGAATTGAGAGTCACCAGTTAACCTAGCCTGCATGTCTTTGGACGGATTACCTACCTACGGTTTACCTCTTTGGAGGATTGACCTAGCCTTTAGGTTGTCTTTAGGTGGAGGGATGAAGCCAAGAGCACTGAAAAACAGTTCAATAAACTTAAGATATAAATTTGAATCAACAACTGTTCAGTCAAACTGACACGTTACAGACAGAATCCTTTTTATTTATATTATCTCAGTTCAAGAGTCAGTTCTTTGTTGACATCAATAACTTACAGCTGCTGCTGCTCCAGTTGGAGCCACTTTGTACAAGAGATAATACAAAGTCAGCATGTGAGACTGTAACCTAGTTACATTTTAAGTGTACAGGGGTAAGAATTTGACCTTACCTTTAATGCCTGATCCATCCCTGACAATCTTCTGCAAATATGTCCAGCCATTCAGCGTTCATTGTGTCCATTGTCATGTGACCTCTTCCATTAGGATAATAATTTCTCTGCGGGGTTGAAAAATGGAGAGTAAGGTGAAAGGAAAAGTGACACCATCCTGGGATGGGCTGTAAACCACTCTGTGACTGCAAGAGACAATTAAACACTGTGCTGTGCTGACAGTGTGAAAAGTTTGAAAAAGTGAACTTGTATAGAGAAATCAATTGTAATTAGCAGGAAAAAAAACCTGTAAAGTCACACAGCAGGTTTCGATCATGTATATTGTCTTCAAACAAAAAAAGAGGGGCCTGTGAATAGTTTTAACTCAAAAAATGTATGCTGAGAAATCTAAGAAGCTGGTCAAATGTTTTATAATTCTGTGCAATATTTAGGAGGATCTATGGACAGAAATGCAATATAATATAATAACCCTGTTTTCAGTGGTGTATAAAGACTATTTATAATGAACCTTTATGTTTTTATTACCTTAGTATGAGCCATTTCTACAACATACACCGCGGGTCCTCTTACATGAATGTTGCCATGTTGCACCACCATGTTTCTACAGTAGCCCAAATGGACAAACGGTTCTGAGATTGTTTCATCACTACGTTAAATATGTACAAAGAAGAAGAAGAAGAAGAACAAGTAACGTTAGCAGCACTAGTAGTAATAGTCGATTGGTTTATCGGAAGTAAGAAAAGAAGAAAAATTTGGACAAATGGAGGCCCACACGAATAATTTAGCACTAAAGCCAACAGAGTGTGTCGGCCACTGTAGTTTCTCCTGGGCGCTTGGAAAGGAATGGGTGAGCGGGGCATTTATGTGGGGTCTGAATTATTAGAATCTTTTTTACTCCTTATATCTTTATTGCAAAAAGAGAAATAAAGTATACATGGGACATAAAGAAGTATGAGCTTTGATTCATGTGCATATTTTGCAAATATGTCGATTGTAATGTGGTTATAATGGTTAATTTGCTGTCCGTGTACAGTGAACTATGTCTGCTTGTTGTTCTCCGATAGTGCTAATCCAGCACATCTTTATAGTAGCGTCCATGTTGATTCCACATTCCGACTTAAGAACACATGAACGCACAACTTCACAACTAAGGAAATGGGACCATCCAAGGAGCATCCCTTGAACAGTGCCACTACTGTAGCTAAGAAATGTTCAGTTAATTGTGTTGCCACACTACAGCCTCCATATACAGTACACACCTGAGGATAGAAGCAGTGATTATTGTGTTGGTATTACAGAACCTTGCTCTTGCAGTACAGATTTTCATAAAACATGATGGGGATGTGTAAAAAATAAATAAATAAATAAAACAATAAACTGTTTATTCAAGATGTTTAGCCTTAACATGACTCACATACAACAAAACCTGATGGTAATGGAAGTCACACGATCAACTCTGGGAATCCTTGGAATGAGTGTTTTGAATGTCTATTTCTCAGTAGGCCCCTAATAACACTTAAGGACATTTTTAAGATGACAGGGATAACAGTCTAGGAAAATCAATGCATTACACTTTGATTTATCCATGCATATAAATGTGCAGACCAACAAGGGATTGGACCCAAATGCAGACTTGGAGGCAGCACTGGATTCAGTTCAATGATTTAATGCACAGTCATTGACCAAAAAGCTTACAGGTATGGTGAATAAGGCAATCCAGAGAAGCAGTCCAAGGAAGCCAGACATGTCCAACCGGGGACAGGCAAGAATCAAAATTCAATTAACAGGCAAGGTCCAGGAAAACAAAGTCAAAGGCTGGAGCACTTGACACATGGGACAAAGACGAGCTGGCACAGAGACAAGGGAACTCACAGACTAAATACACTAAGGAAGGATAGTGATAATGAGAGACGGATGAATCAAACATCACACAGGTGGGAAAACACACCAAGACAGGAAGTGAAGTTAGAACAGTAAAACTACATAAGGGAATTGCATTCACCAAAGAAAAATAAATACATTGTGACTTCTGTATAACTGGAAGACAATCACTATAAGAACCTAGCCTTGCTCTGTCCAAAGGTTAAAGAAAAAATCCATCCACCAGCACCCCTAAAGCTCACAACATTATATATTTTTTGTTCCATCTGTACAAAAAACAAAGTGAACTTTAGATGTGCTGTAAAGTGGATTTTTCTCACTTTTGTTAACATTTTGACAGAGCCAGGCTAGCTAATCAATTCACAGAAATGTGTAGACCAAACACCAGCATAATCTCTGAAACTACCTGTTACGGAAATCTAGAAATGGACCTGTGTTCTATTTATATTACTAAGGAATGAACCAGTGTGACAATGCTTCTGCTTCTTGTTGACTTTACTGCTGTTCAGCAGGAGTGAAGATGAGCAGTTATACTGAGAGAGTCTGGATGACCTGCTGAGGAGGTCAGACTTCGTCCTGCTTCCGTTAAGTACAACAAATGTTACTTTAACTCGAAAAACACGGCCTTGACACATCATTAGTCTACAGGAAAACACAGTATGCACAGACATGAGGTATTCAGGGATCTGAAAAATAAGTCAGTATCCTCATTCGTTTAAAATGTGATACAGTTGTAATTTGGGGTCAGAATCTAGTTTTATTGTTTGCATTTATGCTAAACAATACAGTACATATGTAGGTATATGTTGTACTGCTTTTATCTTTTTACTTTAGAAGACTTCACACATTACATGTTGTGTGTAAGTCTCTCCTTCGTTGAGTATATTGAAAAAACATGTCTGAAGTCACTACAGACATTTTTTGTTTTAAACTAAGACTATGATCTTTCCCAAACAAAATGCAAAATGTACAGTATTAATGCAGCTACGACTATTTTCTGGAGCTTTCAACCGCAACATATGTATTAACTTCATCTACGTCATTTACTGATGATGACTGTAAAGCTCCAGAAACAAAGCTAGTGTTGATGGGCATCTGTTAAAAATAAAGATGCTTCAAATTTTGCACCTTCTACACTTTACTTTCATGATACTTGTATATCATTGTCTCTTGTGTACTGTACTCATATATTATTAGTTAATAACAAACTCTGCATGCCATTCCCTCTGTCAGCTCTTTATGTCACAGGGTGCATATCACCATGGTACAGTTTTAACATTAGTTTACCATGTTTAAAACTCAACTTCATCCAGGGGAAATGACAACACAACACTGGTCAAAGGTTTAAAAGAAAACAACCTCCAAGCACTCAGCTTCTACCTGATCAGTCTGAGGAAACAGAAGGGTTGAAACTCAAGCTTGGGTCAAAATGGTGAGTCTTTCTTGTTAAACTAAGTAATTTTTTGGTAATTTCCTAACAATAGAACTATGTAATTTGGTAATATTGGATGGATAGTTTCTGTCTTTAAATAACAATTATATTTCAACCAATGGAAATATTCTTTATTACTGGAAACTACATTTTTTGTATATATTTAATTGTATGCTTGCTGATTGACAAATTTAACTTTTTTGCATATTCACTGCATTAATTAAACACTCTATTTTTAGTCAAATAAATGATAGGACTAATAAATGAAGTCCTTTTTTGTTATTTCACACCAGGCGATGAAGGAGGAAAAACCATGGGCACTGGTCTCAGAGATAGGGGGTGAGCATGGTTACCTTGAAGAGCTAGCTGACATAGTGAAGCAACACTTTCAAATCATCTGCTATAGAGAGTTTCTACAAAACCCAGTGCTTCATGGCCACAAAATCCAGGCCCTGTTAATGTGGAAGTACTGCCCTGCAGCTGAGCCTTCGTTGCTCAAATTGCTTCCCTCCCTCAAAGTGGTTGCGAGTGGAGGGGTGGGCATCGACCATCTGGATGTTCGTTTTATCAACAGTCTTGGGGTGAAAGTGGCCAACACTCCGGGTGTAGTCAGTGACTCCACTGCAGATTTGGCCATGGGTCTGCTTCTGGCATCAGCTCGCAAGATCCTTGAGGGTAAGATCAAAGGTTAACCAATGCAAAACAATCTTCATGTAATTCCATAACCAACACCTACAGCTCCTTACTCTCACAGTTCATCTGTGTCAGTGTGCATACCAATTTCAGGGATTATATATTATCTCAGAGAAGTAAATGAATTCTAACATATCTACAATTTTTTGATGGACATGCAGAATATTTTTTTTACTAATGATTGCATTTTAACATACATATTGGTGATCATTAGCACCTGTTTGTTATAATTGTTTAATCATACAGCTAATGACATGCCTACAAAATCCTTGACTTTATGCAAGTGTTTCAGCATAAATTGAAGGCAAAGGGTGGTCACACCAAATATTGATTTGATTTAGATTTTTCTTCTGTTCACTTACTCTGCATTGTGAATACAATCTATAACCATGTCTGTTTTTGAAACATACCTTCTGTTGGTGCGGCAACAGTTTATTTAGATCTTTTTAATTTATCCTCATAGGTCATCAAATATCTATGGACCCCCAGACCATAAACTTACCACAAAGCCTAATGGGAGTTGAAGTCACAGGGTCGACTTTAGGGATCATTGGAATGGGAGAGATTGGGTACAAAATTGCCCAAAGAAGCAAAGGATTTGAAATGAAGATCCTGTATTACAACAGGACCAGAAGGTAAAAAAAAACTTGAGACGATTTTTAAATTGGAATGCAAATAAATCACTGCATTTGACATTGTTGATCACGAGGTTCTTTACCCTGTATGAATACACTACATACACAAGCACACACACATACACACGAACATGCTGGAATCAAAATTGCCTGCACAGGAAATAGTGACAGTTACCAGCTAAAGCTAAATGAGGTACCATTTTTACAGGGTAAATTGCACCAACCAAAACCATGTTTTTGTTTTATTTGTTTTTTTTTGTTTTTTTTTAAAAACAGTGAGCGTATGAGTCTAAAAATATTATTCTATTCAGGACTGCAGATGATGAGCAGGCAGTTGGAGCAAGTTACTGTGAGAGTCTAGATGACCTGCTGAGGAGATCAGACTTCGTCATGATAGCTGTGAAATTGACGTCGGACACAACAGGCCTCATCGGCCACAGAGAGCTGTCCCTCATGAAACCCACAGCAATACTGCTCAACATCAGCAGAGGTGGGAACAATATGTTTTGTGACTGCATTGACCTTGATTCCCGATTGCTGGTTCAGGTTAATGATAAAGCTCTTTTCATGTCTCAGGTCAAGTTGTGAACCAAGATGCTTTAGTTAAAGCTCTCCAGTCTGGAACGATTCATGCAGCGGCAATGGATGTGACTCATCCTGAACCTTTACCAAGGTCTCATATCTATTGAAGATACACTGTCAGACCAATCAAAGAGAGAATCACATTCTCAAGCTAGAATGATGTACTACTTATATAGTATATCATACCCTGCTCACTCCTAACAGCTCTTTTGCTTCGTCTTATTCAGGGATCATCCACTCCTTGGCCTGCCTAATGTTCTGATCACCCCCCACATCGGGATCAGTACCTATAATACAGCTCGTAGGATTGTGGAAAAGACGATAGAAAATGCCCTGGCTGCAGTGAAAGGCTTACCTGTTCCAAATGAAGTTAAGCATCAGTGACCAAAGTGCTCACAATCTGCACCATCATTGTTAAATCTTTCTGCAGTGGGTGTGCTGAATTGTTTGGCTCATAGTTTAAGATAATAAGAAAAAAAAAGTCAACATCAGCAGTTGAAACAAGTCAGTTTATTTAAACTATCACACTTTACAATAGCAGTCCATTCAGAATGACATAAAAATGTCTTGAAGTAAAATAGTACAGAAAAGAATAATGTTTGTGGTTTTTTTTAATTATTGAATTCCCCACTGTTCACTTTTGTTTGTCTAACATGCACTGACCCAGAACACTTAAGAACCCACAAGCACAAAACAAACCATCAGGGTAGCATTCAAAAGGTTTATTCCAGAGAACAGGCAAGAGTCAGAACTAGACAATCAGTCAGAAAAAGGGCAAAATTAACTGGGTTCAGATGGGAGTTTCAGGAATCAGGATGCATGTGCTGGAAAGCTTAGCAAGCAAGCAAGCAAGCAAACAAACAAAACAAAAAAAAAAACAATATGACAAAGAACTAGCGATCATGGACCAGTATATATGCTCAGGGACAAATGAGGAAATGAGCTGCAGATGGGGAGAGAAGCAATGAACACCAGGTGCAGAGAATGAGGTAATCAGTCTGACATGAGGGAGTGGCATGATCTGAAATGACAGGAGAATTAGTAACCACGAAAAGAGTGAATTAATTAAGTAATAACATAGGGAGATCAGGAGAGATACATGACAGTTTGTGTGTTTTCTGGTCAGTGTACATGGGATTTTATGGTCATTTCTTTATTAGTGTTTGATTTAATTTGAGATAATGTTTCTTGTGCTAAAATGAGATCTTCTGTAATATCAAAACCTCCCAAGATTGACAAATTACTCATTATGTCTGTGCCATCATTCTACAAACTAAATTTTATTTTATAAGAAGGTTGCTGGTTAAATAATGAAAAAGTCCACATGAAGCATGAGATGGAGCATGTTTCTGTATTAACATCTAACTGAAACTACACTCTTTCCCCTAACCTTAACTATAGTGCTTTGCTGCTTAAATTTAACCACACGCAGGGCTCAGGATGTGTGCGCCTAAATGAGACTCTTGAGGCCATGTGTGTGAGTGAATGTAGCAACGGGGACAGACAACAGTAAGGCTGCCACTCACTCCCTATCTATAATTGTATTTTAAAAAAGGGCACGCTGTCTAGAAATGAAGGGCACCCTTTCAGCAGGCGGCCCACACAAGCCTCCCTGAAGCCCACAGAGCGCCTGACTCCGACTGGCCTTTTCCCTCAAGGCTGCTCCTATAAACTGTGAAGGTGATCCTGATGGTGAGAGCTACGTTAGTCCAACACTGATGTGACCTCACTGAAAACTACATGTGTCCTTGAGATCTTTTGATTGCCCCACACCTCCTTAGTTTCATTTACTCTAAGGTCTTTTCCTTTTATGCATTATGCAGTTATGTTAAAATCACCCCACCTCCCCTAGAGAAATAAATCCAGTCCGAATAGGGCTTATTTCTACATTTGTTTCCCGATTTTATCTCACTTTGAAATCTTCAATCCCCTATGGTTTACAGTCTTTTATCTGTGGATTTATTAAATATCAAATTTGGGCTCTATATTTTACTGTAGTCTTTTTTTGTCACCACTCTGCTTCCTTCTGCTCTTCACTCATCGTCTCTAATTTTAATGACATAAAATGACAAGTACTCAGTCTAGTTAACCAGCTACATGCTAATCATGATGGAAAACTTCACATAAGTGCCTCACAGCAACCGCTCTATCTTAGTTTATTTTTGCACCTTTATGACATTTACAAGGCCTGCCAGTTATTATTCTAGATCCTGCCTTACCTGCCCTGTTTGTCTTCAGCTCCTTTACATTTCATTACTCACCTGATCAGTGCCCGCCTGCACATCTGCCCTTCATTGCCCCTAATCAGTCACTCCCTATATATAGCTGCACCTCTAGGCCTAAGGCCCAGTCACACCAGAAAGTGGCACAGTGAAATTTATCTGGGTCTAGAAGCTTGGTGACATAGTGACTACATGCAGACTAGCCCACCCTGAGCCATAGTTCTGCTTGAGGTTTCTGCCTCTTAAAAGGAAGTTTTTCCTTGCCACTGTCGACCAAGTGCTTGCTCTTGGTGGGAATTGTTGGGTTTTTGTAAAGAACATCAGAGTACGGTCTAGACCTGCTCTTGAAAAGCGCTATGAGATAACTGTTGTTGTGAATTGGTGCTATATAAATAAAATTGTATTGAATAAAGCAGGGTATGCTTTACGGCGTAGTTACAAGTCACTACCATGGTGACCTGTCAATCATGACAGAGGTGAATCCACTGCACTGTGATGTTTTTTTGTATGCTGTTTGATGTTTTCAGTGTGGTCTCAGTTCATGAAAGTTAATCGTGGCCTTTGGCTACCTAAAAATGTCTTGTTCAGCATTTGGTTGTTCTAAAAGGCACTCTATGCTTAGCTCTTTTATTTTTTTGAGTAAGTACATCCCAAGTACTATCACAGTAATTGTGAATGAAAGATGCGACTTGCGACCAAGCTAGCTCTCTTCACCCTCTTGTTCTGGTTCCTAAAAATCAAGATGGTGACGAATTTTGCCGAATTTGAAACAGTAACATTAGTCCACAAACCCATTGGTGATGTCTTGCTGGCTATGTTCATTTTATGCACTCTATGCTCCAAAAACAGCTAATCCAGCCAAGTGTAGGTACAAGTGGTGTACCTACCAGGAGACAAAGAGAAAGCAGTCTGGGGAAAAGCTTTTGACTAATATCATTCAAAAGAAAGCTGAGCACAGCTAGTTTAAGATTATATCAGCAGTTGTCTAGATCAAAGGCAGTCAGCCAGGAATCTACCTTGGAGCATATATGCATTGTATATATAAATTAATCAGTATCATAAATTAACCAACATCATAGCTACAACATGAACATTACCTAGCAAAGCTTGACATAATTAAACACATGGCCCTCGGTTTCAGAAACAGCCACCCAGAGTGGAGCAGCGTGGAAGGTCCCTCAATTGGTATTGATGATGTGAGAAAATGTGAGCTCATGAAGTGTTTACTAAAGTTAATACAGTTAACTAAGAAATTTGGAGAATAATTCCAGTTTTAAGATCATGGTGATCAATGAGAGAGTCTAATTGAAATATGATCTGGTTTTATTTTTTAGTTTGAGATGGTTAAATGTAAAGACTGATCTTCACTGTGTGAGTTTTAATAAACAGCATGCAGTGTGTATCTCCCACACACTGCAGCCAAGTAGTCTACCAAGGCTTAGTTATTATCTTTATAAAAACAAGAATTTATCTACTAAAGCAAAATATAATAAGCAAACCTAATTTAAACACAGCAAAAGCATTTCAGTAGACTAATTGTAGGCTACAGTATGCTGAGGAAAAAGGGTTGAAATGTGACAACTGTGCAGACTTAAGCACAAATCTCTGATTATTAAATCTATATAGACCGCTTATGTATAGAATTGTGTGCTACACCCAGAGGTAGGTAGGGTAGCCATAATTGTACTCAATAAAAAGTACTGTTACTTTGCAAAAACGAGTACTCAAGTAGAAGTAAAAGTTGTCATCAAAATAACTACTAAGAGCACAAAGAATTTACTAAAAAGAATTACTTGAGAAGTGAGTAACCTTAGTGTATACTAACCTTTGTGGTCCAACCGTTGTTCTGATTGTTCTGTCAAAATATTCTTAAATACCAATGTGCAGATAAACATGGCGTTGGCTAAAAGGTAATCAGGTTTGATTTGCTCCTGTCCCAGTTTTTTATTGGCAACTTTATCACTTCAGTAAACATATGGATTTTGGCACGATGAGCACCCCTCTCACATTAATATCCAAAATGATGATTAATGCAAGGTATAGCTCTCAATC
>JAPMOB010197604.1:0-23106 GCA_029875015.1 Lepomis gibbosus
TATATATATATTATATTTCTATTAATTCTTCTGTGTTTGAAGATGTATTTCACAGTTTTTGGTTCTAAAGTATCAGCTGCTGATCTTGCTTTCCTTTGTTTCTGAGCTGAGATCAGTCATACTGTATGTTGCTCTCCTAACCCCATATGATGTTGTTCCAACTTACTGAACCGACTGTGATGAACAACAGCCAGAAGACCACTTTAGCTAGATATGTGGAGCCCCAGTGGATTTGTGACAATAGATTTTTTTGTTACCTGCACAGGGGATTATGCTCTCAAATCTCAGGTATTAGTAGGCTTACCAAGGGGATTACACATTGTACTTCATTCGGTCCGAACAGATAATGCACCAGTATGGAAGTGTACCTCCAAAAAAAATAAAAGAAAAGAATTATCTCCAAGATGTTCTGTGCTGAAAGTGGGTGGTTTTCCCTAATGGCCAAGGAATATGTGACTGCAGCAATTGAGTAACAGTGGTTAATTGTTCTGCTGCATACTGTAGATACCGAGGCATTCATCCAACTGGGATGTCCTTTTTTATGATATGAGGAATGAGGCCCCAGTCTCATTTACATAAACAAATGTAATCTTGTCATGTGGGGCCATTCATGTCTTGAAGATTTGGAACAAGGCCTAAAAATAGTATAAAGACTAAAAAAGTCTAAATGACATTCATGACAACTCAAAAAGCAAAATTTCCAGTGTATATACTGTACATTTATTTGTAGCTGTATTCATCAGCTTCTAGATGATGAATAGTTGTCATGCTTTTGAATGTTCTAATTTTCAACCCTTCTTGACATATTTCCTTATTAAGTTGTGTCAAATGTAGTGTCTTTATACAATAGATTTGATGTAATCAAATAACCTGACAAACATAGCAGTCTTTGGTATTGACAAATTCTGTTTTTCATTCCTGGAAATGGAACAATTCTATTTTTCATTCCTATTTACATGTGGCATAGGTCTCAAGTAATGACCACTTTCATTCTACAGATTATTTTCTTGTTTAGTTGATAAATTGTTTTCGTCTATAAAGTGTGAGACAATGGTGAAAAATACTAATAACACTCAAGTTGAAGATTGCTTGTTTCTTCCGACCAACAATCCAAAACTGAAAAATATTCAGTTTACTGTCATATGGAAAAAGACACTAATCCCCACATTTGAGAAACTGAAATAAAGGATTGTTTACCTTTTTTTTTGGTTATGCGACTAAAGTGTTTTATATATTATCAAAATACTTAATAATTATTTTCTGTCAATAATCATTGCAGATCAAATGTGAAGGTTATAGTTATCTCTTCGGTTGACTCTTTTTGTAACTAAATTCATCTTTTTATGTCTAATTCAACGATGAGGGTAGTCGCTTAACTGAACTAGAGCTTCACTTGTTGCACTGGCTGATGCTTGCCCTTGCTCAGGGACTTCAGGCCATTTGTGCTCAAATAAATGGACTAGTTGTACAGTAAGTGAATAAAAGCATTTCCTGAAGGGAAATTGTCCTGATGACTTGGCCTGTTAATGCATGTACCAGATACTGACGGTACAAAGGGTTTGAATTTTTATCTTACTCATGGAGAGTACATCTCTGTCTCTCTGTCTACTTCCTGTTGTTCAGGCTGCATGCGCTTCTCATGAAAACTAGAATAAATTCAGAGCGTGTTCGAAGAGGCTGGGCTGTCAACATGCGTCAGAAAAGTATCTCCCAAAGAGTGTCAGGTTGCACAGTAGCTTCACTTCTTGCTCGCTGACCGCCCTGCAGCTTGACAAGGACTTGGATTTAACCAGCTGAGCTGTTGGACTCTGCAGAAAGAGACATACAGTACCTTGTGCATTATTGAATTTATAACTGTTATATATATTAACTTGCTGTGCTACTGACCCTGGGCCATGCATGACTGGAAAACAATGTATTTCACTGCTGCGTTCCTCTCTCTTTGGGTCAACACACACATAATGTGATGTAGTGCATATAGCAGAGATAAGTACAGCCTACTGAGGACACTAACTATTGATTAGAGGTGACTAGTAAAAAAAATGGATTTGGTTACATGTATGTGTTAACTCACTTTTTGACTAAATTGTACTTGTTGGAGTAACAACAGGGAAGAGGCTCATACAAGACATAACATGCTGTTGTAGAATTTTTTTGATCTCTGGTCAGTTTAATCAGTGAATGAACTATGTGGACGAGAGAACTGTATGGGTGTGAGAGCATGTCATTCATGTGTTTGTGTTTGTTTATGGATGGCTGTGAGCTGAACTGTAAATTGTTAAATTTAAAGTGCGTGGTGCTCTTCTTCTAATAGCTGGTCCAACTCTAGTCCAAAGGGTGCTGGGAAGGCAGGCACCTGGAGGTGTTTTAGTATTGTATGTAGCCCAGGAAAACCAAGACAAATTGCAGTCTGATTTGTGATCTTGCCAGTGAAGATGTGTGCATTAATATGTGTAAATGAAAGTGTATTAAATCTTATCTGGATTTTAACCTGATCAGAGACACTTGAAATGTCGAGTGGAGCTTCTAATTATAACTTTGGGTCATGCTTCACTCTCACCAACTGTTTCTATACACTTCCCCCTTCATAGAATCAATCTAAACTTTAAAAAAAAATTTAGCGCTCTGCTAGTGCTATGTTCTTAAGTGGGTGCTCTGATAAAAAACGTATTCTTTGATTTTGAAACGGTTGCCTTTTGTTGTTGTTATTTAACCTTTCTGATGCTATTATATGGTTAAATCTATTGGCGTCGGGACTGTTAGTGCATTCCTCTCATTTTGTCCAAACCTGTGGGTCTTAACTCTTGCATTACCTTTCATTAGAATACTTATCTAGACATAAAAATGCCTGCACACTTTGTTGTGAGAAGAAGTCCTATGCACTGCTGTCCATCATATCATATCTCTATGCACTGGTGTCCAAAGAGCAGGGCAGTTTCCTTCTATCTAATTTACATCGACCTCTTATTGTCTTGTAGTCCAACCTGTAATATTTACAATAAAAAATGCTTCAAAAATACTGGAATTTGTCTCACAAGCAGATTATTTTCACTGTTTCAGGCAACATGAGGTCAACAAACACATATGTTTGCACTGGCTTAGTCCAGAAAAATAGCACCTTTGATGTGAGCCTGACCTCATTTGGCTTGGTCTGACTCATTTCCTCTTTGTTTATGGTGACATTGGCTGTAGCAATTAAGCATCCAGTTGTGGTTTATGTAGGCAACATAAACCACTTCATAATTGCAGTTTGCTTCTACACCACTCAAAGCCACATTGATGGCATTTAACAGTGCTGAAATATAATGAAAATATCATGTTTTATATATTTTGGCAGTATTAATTATCTCTGTCTCATTTATTGCCCTTTAACTTGTATTAGTCTGCATTTAACCTTACAGGTTGGCATGTTATCACAATTTGAGGGCTCGTGTAAATTATAGAAACAGAGTTACAGGACCTGTTGTCTGTTTAATTGAACATCCTGATTTGTGTTTCAGACAGCGACATGTTCCAAGCTGTTAAACCTTTTTCACACAGAGCCTTTCAGGCAGATAACGTGCTGATGAAGCTACATAATCTTCCCTCCTCATCTATATGCAAACAATAAAATAATGGTCTTTCTTTTGTGTGTGTTTGCGTGTGTTTTTCTGTTTGTTTGTTTTTTGCAGTTGGGTGAGGACACCTTCAACCGTGCCAAGTTGTTGAATGTTGGCTATACAGAGGCTTTGAAAGATGCAGAGTATGACTGCTTCATCTTCAGTGATGTGGACCTGATCCCAATGGACGACCGCAACCTCTACCACTGCTACGACCAACCAAGACACTTCGCCATCGCCATGGACAAATTTGGCTTTAGGTGAGTGGACAATTTTCAACTTGCCATGTGATTTTAGCACTGACGAGGGAGCATAGTACCCACCTTCCTAACACAAGTTCCTACTTGCATTTACCACAGTGAGTCTTAATGCTTAGGAACACTTACGTTCAGCTTATATGGTATTTGCCAAAGTCTGAATTCTCATTTTAGTTTGAGCTAATCTCTTTTGTAAAATGTAAATATGTGGAATTTAAATATGTAATTGGCAGCCTAACAAAACATTTTACAGACAGTATTTGTTCTGACAGACAATTGACAGAGCAGTATTTAATTTGACTAAATCTCATTATACTTTGAAATCTTTGTGTGAAGTCTAAATTAACATGAAAATACACCACAGTCCACTGCTGCCAATTTTTATTTGGTCATACTTCTGTAGTCCTGACAAGAGCACATGATGCAAAGCATAACTAACAAGTCCACAGCTTGTTAAAAGACCCTTATTAACTGTGAAGGCTGTGTTTGAATGCTGGACCTGTTAGATCAACCTGTATGAATCAAGTTGATGAAGTCTGCTGCAGCTGCTGTTTCTGTAGCCTAAAGGAGCTGCACAAGACAGCACTGTTTGTGTGTTTTCCATGTTTTATGTCAGTGAGGCACTGACTTAGTAGGCAATGTGCTGTTGTTGCGGGTAAATTCACTAATGAGAATCTTAGTAAACTTTAGTGTTGATCACCAGGCTCCCAGTAAAAACACAGTACACATACAGTACAGTAGAGTAAACACATACACAGAGCAAAAAGGAATCTGCAACTATTTCAATAATCAGTCATTAGCCATGTTTCCATCAACATTTTTTTATGCCACTTTTTTTTTAGAATTGCATTAGAAAAGGTTGATGGAAACGGCAAAATTTGAAAAAAATCCTTAATTTCGCAAAAAAGTTTTTACGCTTCCTTGAGGTGGCTTTTGCCTTTGGCAAAAAAGAGTTAATGCCCTAAATGGGCCAAATAAGTTCTGACGTATCGAACTTGTAACTCATGTCTGATCAGTTGTTTCCACTGTCAGCGTCTTGCCGGTGACATGGCTGGTAGCAACTTGGCCGCTTGAAACACATCCCTAAGGACCTCTCTCCATTTTTCTAAGATCAGAAGCCATCAGTTCCATGCGATTGGCTTTGTTGCTGGTTTGAAACCCATTTGTTTATTACAGTCATGTGTAACGTCAACTACTGACGTAACTACATTTAATGTAGCCTGGTTTATTCGCTCCAAACCAGCTGATGGAAATGTATTTAGCTTCTTTTTTTTTCTTTTTCTTTTTGGCGACATTTCAAAAGTCTGCTTATAATTTGCATGACAATTAGATGGAAACATGGCTATTGTCAATCATAATTTCTCAAGCAAAAATGTCATACATTCTCTAGTTCAGGCCTGTCTTATTGATATATGTTATATGATATAACATTAATAAAGTGAATATCTTTGGGTTTTAGTGTGTTGGTCAGACAAGACAGACACAAGCTAATTAATGACTCATCTTCAAAAGATAATGTAATGGGCAGTTTCACCGCCTGAAGGAGAAAAAAACTACCAATGAAATCCGAATAGGAAATATGTTGAAAGAAACCTTTGTCAGAGGAACACCCCCCACCAACCATCTGGACAGCTTTGTGTGCAGTGGATGTGATTTTAAAGCTAAGGGATAACCATGACGCATGTTATCAAAATGCATTGTAGAGCTCTAGTGTTCAGCACTAGAAGCAATGATTAAATGACCCTAACATGGCGAGTGAATGCACCCTGCCCCATCCAAGAGTTGTCAGTCCACAAGAGTTACCCTACTGAAAACCCTCAAGGGCTCCAGCAGGTCCCTGATATAGTGCTCAATTAGCTAATTCTATCTGGAAAAAATATACAATACCAGGTGGTACGCAGGGTTGTAGCAAACGCTTCTTATTAGCAATGAATCAGTAAGGACTTTAAATGGTTTCACCAGAGTTTTTTGGCCCCCAGAAAATGAAGGACAGAGGGATTAAAGTTAAGCCTGGTGGTTTGAGTGAGTGGAAGGTCACAAAATTGATTGTAGTTAATTGCTGATGTAAAAATCAGATCCTTGTAGAAAATTGGCTCCCAAGGTTAAAGTAGTCTGAGTCAGCCCACCAACTTTTTTGTTCGGCCCTTCCAGTTTTAGTATTTAGCACTTCCAAATTAAAGGAAATAAAGTCAGCAAGAAACAAACAAACAAACAAAGAACTAGTGAAACTTTTGATTTAGGCATCATATCGCTGACTTGGCGCAGAGGGCAAATTTAGCATTTTAGCTGAGTCATTTCAGGATGACGATGGTAGCTGCTCTGAAATGTAAAAGCACTAGAAGTTTTTTGATAAATAGTGAAAACATTGCCGGTGAAAGTCAGGTCACATGAAGTGCTATGCCATTACCTTAGCACCTGACAACACCTGACAGCTCTCTGAACAGAAAGGGTCACCTTGAAGTCCATTTCACAACAAGACTCTTTCAAAAACATTCCACAAATTATAGTCTCTCAAAGGACTTTATGCAATTTATTAAATTATATTACCATTATATTATACAAAATGCTGTGGAAGTTTAAGTGCTTGTTCCCTGGGCAGGCACACTGTAAGTGTGCTACAGCCCATTTGCACATTTACAGAGAGCACATTTATGCTAGGTCATGACCTAATCCTGGCAACGTCTGCATGCTATTTAGTGACTTACATGGATGAACATATACTGTCAACTTTGAGAAAATTAAGGACAGGCAAAATGTGAAATAATCAAAACGGTAAACAATGCACAATATACTATACAGGAGAAGAAGACCGCAAGCTGAAAATGACGAATGCTGATGCTGGAAATACATTCAGCTTGTTTGATTGAGTTGATAAACAAGAAATGTTTCTTTCACAATAATTTAACAGGTTAAAGACCATAAAACCTGGTTTTCACAACTGAGAATTTCTCTGTAATATTAAATAGTTATTAAATTAAATTAAATTAAATAAGGAACAATCAATATTTAAGTTAGAAACACAACTTTATATAAAAAAAATAACAGTCAAAAACTCAGCTTTTTTGTTTTATCATGAACATGTGTGTGTGTGTGTGTGTCTGTGTGTGTGTGTGCTTTCACTAGGGTTGATTGATAGTCCTGACAGATAAGATAGATTAGCAGAAAAACCCAAAACATCAGATTTTGATTCAAACTTTGTGGTGTATGACAGTATGACAAATAATAACACAAATACAGAAATTTGCCATGTAGAATAACTACAACGGTTTCAGCATTGGCATAAAAGTGTGCTTTCTTTTAGGACCCCAGCTCTCAAAGAAGGAAGCTGTTTGAGATAATAAGTTTTCAATCCATACTGGACTAAAGGTTGAAAATTTATTAATCAGTGTGCTTTTAAATGCCAGAGCAAACTTCATCATCTGTCCAGTGCAGCCTAATATATTGTATTTAAAATAGTATTTTTTACTTGCAGAAAAATGTGCCTTGCAATTATCCACTTACTGTCACTTATTCGCCTGCCCCAGGTGTTTCAATACTTGCTGTAAACAAGTAAGCCAGTGGAGCTAAGCCCACCTTTGACATGTGTCACTCCTCAGAGAGAAAATATGTTAGTACAGAATAAAAGGACAAGAAGCAACCAAATTGGCATCATAACATTATTGCTACATTTCTATCGTGCTTATGCAGTATCTCAGTAATGTCTGAGAGCTAGCGTTTGATGATGAATCACACTTTGCTGGGAAATTATTAGACCAGATCATCATCTCAAGATTATTCAAGATTATTAATTAAGAGTTTAATTAAGAGTTTTCTTTATCCTGTTACAAGTGAGACTAAAGTCTTAAGTTCTAAATAAAAACATAAAAACAATTTTCAGTCTGTCCCTTAATTTTGCTCTTCTTCTTTCTGCACTAGCATGTGTCCATTTTAAGGAGAAGCACACATACACACTCCATTTTGTTGCTGGAAACATACGGTCTCATTAGTTTCTGCTTGTCATCTTTCAACAGGAACCTGTCATATGTTTGACAACACATACTGTTCAGAATATACACAGATGTACACACACACACACACACACAGACGCACACACACGCATCACCCTCCGGGTAGACTCCAGGCGCCTGTCATGACACTCGCAGCTGACGTCCGTCCCACTCCACCAGTCTCACGACTTTTGAGTCAAAAATAAAACACCTGTCCACCCTCTTTTGTCCACTGTCTACACACACACAGACGCAAACACGCATGCGCACATACACACACACACACCGTACAAATGGCTGGTACTTTTACAAACCAAACACAAACCCTCCATCATTTTATTGTCTTGTCCTTTCTTCCTTCCTCTTCTATTCATTTTCCTTCTTGTATGTCTTCTATTCATTTCCTCTGTTCTTATCTTCTTACTCATTCATTTTCCTCTAAGCTCTAGTTTCTCTTTGTCACGTGTCTTTTTTTAACCAATAAGGTCATAGGGTTGATTTTGCGGCAAATATGAAAATGCTAACAAGGTAACTTGGCTAATAATCATCCAATATTTGTTCGGCTGCTTCTAACCACTGGAGCCATACAGTAAGTAGTGACACTTTAGCCTCTCTTTACACCCGGTCATTTCATCTGTCTTGAGTAGATTATATATGGAGATGGATTATCCACTTGAGAAGGGCACCCGTAAATTATCCACTTAAAAATGCATCTAAGACACATTAGGAAAAGATCTGATTGCTCAAAACACTTAATCTTATTCATATGTAAATCTCCATCTCTGCAAGTCACATGTGATTAATGCACAGTTTAGATTAACAAGCACAGAGAACATTCACAGGGTCAGTAGTTGCCATTGCTGCACAGTAGCTTGCACCTTCCACTAACTTTAAGAAATATTAAACTAGTATTATTATTAACTATAATCTGAGAGGATGTCATTTTTATTTGATGTCATGTAATGAACTGCGGTTTATCTTTTCCTACAATATTAGGGACTAGGCATTCCTTCCACTGGATGTGTGTTAAATGCTCGATATTGGGGTTTTCTGGTAATGATTCCTATAAATGTAACAGCTTATAACTGCTTCCTATAAATGCTGTAAATAAATGAGGCCATGGTTAAAATGATGGTAGCTCATACTCGGGTTACTGTTGGTGTTGTTGAGTCCAAATTTCCTGTGAACGCTGTTGCTTCCTGCTGCAAAGACATTTCTCTTTGACTTCACTAATTAGGATGTTAAAAGTGATCACAGAGTTGAAGCTGCCGATCTTCCTACTGTATGAAGGATCTTGTTTGTTCTTGCAATTGTAAAAACATATTCATTTAAAATGCTATGTAGATCATTTGAAACATAATAACCTGCTTCCTTTATAACTTCTGCCCTCTTTCATTTTCTCCTTCCCTCATCCATCCCATTTCTTCTTCTCTCCTCTCCTGCAGGCTGCCCTACGCAGGCTACTTTGGAGGAGTTTCAGGCCTCAGTAAAAAACAGTTTCTGAAGATAAATGGTTTCCCAAACGAGTACTGGGGATGGGGAGGGGAGGACGATGACATCTACAACAGGTAAACATGGACAGAGTAGCATGTGTTGCTGGTTCTGATTTCTTCACCAATTAAATGTGACATTATTCTGTCTAACAGTACATCTATGTTTAAACTGCGATCAGGCAAGTAAAGTTTTCAAACTCAAACTACACTAAATTACTTGTCAAGATTAGCATTTTGTAATGAGTTCAGCTGCAGGAAAAAAACAGTAATATTGCATCTGTCAGAGTCGTCTGTTTGGAATAAAATCCTTGTCAGACCACCAACTGCAACACGTGTGCGCGCACACACACACACACACATTAATGTGCACACAGATATGCACATTATTTCAGCCTCTACTGCCGATTGTAGCGGTAAATGTGGCAAAATCAAGTCTCTCAGCTGAAAGTGGCAGTGAAGTTCCAAATGGAGTGGATGATTTATTGTAATTGTTCGGAGAAAGAGAATGATTAGCAAATAAATTAACCTTTTGAAGCACTTCAGTCAGCTTTTAATGACTTGCTCAAGTTCACTAATAATATTACTATGGAAGTGAGCTGAAATCAAATCCAGGGTAAGAATATCTGTTTGACAGGAAGACAGAAAGATGACTTAAGACTGCTTAAATGTGTTGAACCACTTACAGAGCCATTAGTTTAATTTATGGTCTACTCAGATGGTTGTTTGGACTGAAAAATGTTTTTAATTACCTGGTGAACTGATCTGACAATTAAACAAATGATTTTGCATAGAAATAATGAAACTACCTTTGCATCATGCCTTAATCACAGCTGACATATTCTATATATCCCTCTGTAACCACTCCATTACACATGTTACCTCTGCCAGTCACATCAACACACTGGAAATGTCCTCTTCATACTGCTGAAATAAACATTCAAGGTTGCATAATTTTCATAATTGAAAAAGTTGACAGTTGCCGTGTCGAATTAGCTCCAATTTTTTAATTTATTTTAGTCACATAAACAGATACATATGCATACAGACAACGCGGCTTGGCTACACTAATTATAAACACACACGCAGCAGGACGGCTCCTCACAGACAAAATGCGACCTCCATCTTTATTGTATCTCCGTTCTTTGTTTTCTGTTTTTCTTTCTCTCTCTGTGTGTCCCGCTGTCACTCTCACAGTGTGAAGCTTATCTTTCTCCTCTCAGTTTAATAGCATTATAAGAAAACTGAAAATAGACCATTTGAAAAATCTGTGTTTTTGAGAATGGACTGTGTCAGTCAACACAGTATTCAAGAGATTACAGTTGTTTGTCAGCGTCTGGCAAGATGAGATAAAAAGAGATCTATGTGTGGTTTACTGAATAGTCATGTCACTTGTGCATGTGTGTTTCTGTGTCTGTCTGTGTGTGTGTGTGTGTGTGTGTGAAAGAGAGAGAAAGCGCAATTATGTGTCTATGGATGACAGAAAAGTTTAAACCTCTAACTTTTTTATTGGATGATAGCTGCAGTCGGCCATTAGATGCTGTAGATTTCCCTCGAGATATTTTCTGCACTCAAACTGAGCAATTTCAGCTGCTATGAAATGTGAAGTGACGTGTGGGAATTTCATTAAAATCTCAGTTAAATCATTCAGACATTGACTTCTTCAATTCAGATTCACCTGCATAGTGTCCATACATACATTTGCAAGGCAATGTTGATAAATTCATCTGTAAATCTCAAAGGAGAAGCTTTTCACTAAACATGTAAACACTGCTGAATGTTTACATTTCTTTGGATAAGATGCAAAATTACATCCTGCTGAGATATTTCCCACACAGCTACAAAACTAATTTCCTCTGAACCAAAGAGAAAAAGTTTCTTTGTAGCTTTTTGTACTTTGTACATAAAGTGAGACTGATGTAATTTGTGGTGACCAGTGGACACTCTGGCCATACATGGCAGTTACCGGATAATAGCTAATTGAATTTCCTTTCAATTCCCAAGACTGTCTGGGGTCAGTTGCTTTAATGATATCAGTGGAGCATCCTGGTGGCATAGAGGTTTAAGATGCCATATAATCACTACTCTATGTGCCTGAGTTGAATCCATTGGGGACCACCGCTTTCACTTCCTCATTTTCTTTCAGCTCTTCGCTGTATACCAGATGTTTTCAAATTGTGATACACATATTCTTGGATTAAGTTCGACTTAAACTTTCGAGAATATCATTATCTCTGATGTCCATCCCAAATAAATGTCCTTAATTACACATTAGAATAGTAATTAACTTTGCACCTCTATAACGAGAGACAGGTGCATTGGAGGGGGACAGGAAAGTCAAAAGTTGCACATATATAATAATTTGAAGATTTTGATTTATGGTGATGTGAACATTTTAAAAAATTGTTCCTCTTGTTCTAGAAATGTCATAAATTTCATTGTTGAAGTATGAGATTGTTGTTTTTTGCACCTATTGTGTTTTTCGGGGGGTAATATGTTGTATATATTTATCTAGTGTTGTAGTTTATTTGCTATTTCCTCTAAGTTTTTTGTCTATATATGGGGCACCAGTAAGATTTGCGAATGTGTCTGTTTGAGTGCATTTGTGATATTATTTTGATGTACATTCAGTATACAGAAATCTACATTCATCTCATGATGAATGAATGTTTTGTATGAGTGAATGTATGAATGAATGTTTTGTAATAGCTGCCTTATTTTATGAGGAAGTAGGTGATTGGTGTAGACAAATAAGTCACCTCCTATAAACGATGGCTTCTCACTATGTAACACCATTTGCCTGATGAAGGTCTGAAACATTGTGCCAAAATATTTTTTGCAAGTTAGACAGTGTGCAGGAGTTTTCCTTTGCTACTTTATTATACTTAGAAATCATAGGGAAAAAGCGCTCCTCAAAAATCCAGAACTTGCTTAAGACTCATCAAGTATTTAAGTTCTCTTCAAAATCAAAGAAACCCAGTGATGGCTGCCTATACATCCATGGGCACATAGCAAATACCAGCTTCTATTAGCTAATTTGGCATAAATTAATGGTGCCAATTTCAAAATGTAAACAAATACAGGCTAAAAAAAACAGGGCTTAAGTTGAAGATAACAACATAACTCACTGAATCCCTGGCAACATCTTGCTTACTGTTTACATCCCACAGAGCATCATGGCAACTGTACTTGCATAACATCATTATCCCAGAAATAGAAGGGGGACCACAGTGTGTCAGACTAACCCCTGCTGTATACTATCCAATAAAGGCAGAAATGCAGGGGAAACAACTTTAAAATAAAAACAAACATTGTCATTAGGGCATGTTTTTTTCCACAACAAGAAGTATGTCCCCTGGTGAGATGCAGTGTGTTTTCCTATTATTTTATTTTTAAAACAATTAACATTGTTACAGGCTAATATTTAGTAGGACTGTAGCAAAAGTCTTCAAGGCATCATATAATCTGAGTAATGTCAGTTACAGAGCAGCAATATCTAAACTAAAACTAGCTAGCAGTAGTCACCATAATCTACTGGTCATAACAGACCAGCTGTAGCTACAAAAACCCCGAGTGTGGTATATTAAGCAAGGTACATTTTATTTCTTTAAAATTTCACTTTTCATTATTTTTTGGAGGAGTAATGTGTTATTTTTTCTTAAAAGTTACATGGCCTTGCTTTAAGTAATTCTGGTCATTAACCACCTTGTATTTTGAGATTAGAAATAAAATGTCATTAGCATACTCTAAATATGCAACCACTTGTCATACCCTATTGCATGTTTTTACATTAAACACTAATCTGAATGCAGCAATATCACACCTGTCGAAATTCTTCACTGCTGTCATGTGAAATGGCATAAAATGACTAAATTAGGTAGAACTACAGTAGAGGTTGCTGGTTGAGTCCACCAGAAAAAAGTCTTATTTTGCAACCAACATGAGCGAACACACTTGGAACAAAGGTGATCAGGTAACTGTGCTGTGTGTTTGCAGCATATTCAGAATGCAAATGGATGGTAGCGAGGGATGTGGGTTTTGCTGCAGGAGTTGTTTGAGAAGTTTCTTTGGACTTTGGGCTCCTTGGAATATGAATCTAGGTCACTGTTGAAATCCACACTAAGATTGCGAATCCAGCCTGACTACAAGTGCCGTCTCCTGTAGGAGCTAGCTACAAGGTTTGATGGTCAAAAGGTGTTTGGTGGAGTATTTCTTTAAACCTGCATTATGTGATTTTCTTTCCATACTGGCATCGCATCCAATGATCTGATAATATTTGACATAGTTTGGTCGTAGTGCGAATCTCTAAGAAAATCAACACTGTAGCTCTTTGCAGAAGTAAACTGGTTTTTGAACATTGTTTCAGATTTACAGCATCAGCATTACAACATCTAGCAAGCTAACCATTAAAATAATTTTCTCAGAAGTTAGTGAAGCCAGAGCTAAAATACTAGATATTGGACGTACATTCATCAGGTGGCCAGAAACACAACTCCAAAAGGGAGGTTTGTCTTTGTCAGCAGGATGTGTAAGTTGGAAGTTGACTGCTAACAGATTAGCCTGTCTTGTCTATGGTTCAGACTTGCTTAGTGCACCTCACTGTAGCAGTTTTATATTTCTGCTGGCAGTGGCATTGTTGTAAACAAAAGAGAAGTTGCATAGGTGACTGTTTTAATGCATCATTTTTAGATGCTTTTGACAAAACCGAAGCTTGCAACGTAAATGATTGTTATTTCTGTGCACAGCTCCAATGTATTGAACTATATTTGCACTGAGATTTGTCTTGTCTTAGAGATTTGCTAACAACTGCCATATCTTAGTGCAAGAACAAAGTGCAATAGAGGGCTGATCATAAATCTCACCCTGTATAAGCTGACAATTGGAGAAAAAAACATTAATATATCCTGCTGTGTATTTGGTCTCAGCTGTGGGTGAAAATCCAGCGGTTCAATCGTTCTCCAATGCTCACACCCCCTCCCCATCACCTTTGCTTCCCAGGCCTGGCTTGTTTTTAAGCCTTTCACGGAGGGAATCAAACGGGAAGTGCCCTTGAAAACACAGGCACGTGTGAAGACGCGTGTGGACAGGGCTGTGTGTGTGGATTTAGCAAGCAAAAACGGTCTCTTACTGACTTTTCTCATGTAAAATCTTGGAATCGAATTTTTGTGGATTGATTTTTGGTTTTAATTTGAATGTCTGAACAACTATTGGGTGGATTATCTTCAAATTCAGTACACACCTTCATGTCCCCCTCTGGGTGAATTGCAATAACTTTTTTCATCATCTGACTTCTCAGCTAGTGCTAAAACATTTGTTTGTCCAGAACTTTGGTTTATGACCTAATCTGCAATGCCTCAACTGTACTTTACTGCTAATTAACAAATGCTAGCATGCTAACAAGCTAAAATAAGATGGTGAACCTGTTAAACAGTAGCTGCTAAACATCACAATTGTCATGGTTTGGATGCTGATATTAGCATTTGGCTCAAAGCTACTCTGTCAAGTGCAAACGGGTGGGGGTGCAATCATGCCCTTTGCCTGGTCCTGTAGAGGCACATTTTCCCTTCAGCGATCAATAGGGAAAAGCTTATTATTAGTCATTCTTATGAGATCTGTGTGAAAGCTGTGGTAGCGTGCAGTGGGGAGGATGGAGTTTCCAGTTGAGTGAACTAACAGGCTAGACGGCTCAGTCTCTCAGTACTCAGTAAAACAACTAGAGGAGCAGGGTGCAGGGATGGATCAGAGTGTCATCTGTGAAAATCTGCCCCTTGTTTTTTCTCTGTTGTTAAAAGGTAGCAGAGTTCACAGGTTTGAACCGTGTAAGCAGCCAATGTGTCCATCAGCCTGGTGTCCAGTCGAAGTGTCCTTGACTGGACACAGAACCTCCATCTGCTCGTTCTTTGAAAGCTGCCCTGGAAAAAGGAGCAACACCTAAATCACTAAATGGCTCTTTCACACTGTACTTCAGCATCCCCCCCTCAATCTATTTTTCCTCTCCTCTGCCCCTATAACTGCCCACGTCTCTTTTCCTATCTCCCTCTTGTGCTTCCCTCCAGCGATATCCCTTTTTATGCAGGCTGTGATGCCACAGACCATGGCATGGCCTGAAATGGGGCCTGCAAGTGTAAAGCCAGCCCAGGGGAACTAGCTGTCCCTGCTGCTCAGTGTGGCCCGAGCCCGTGGCGGATAGGACACATGCCACTTACACAACTGCCAGTTCCGCTTCCTCCTTCGCATCCCCTGTCTATAAAGTTGGTGCATATTACAGCAAGAGAAAGAGAGAGGACAGAGTTTCTTTCTCACCCTCCTCTCACCCTCTCTGAACATGCAGCAGTAGCCTTGGGCAAAGTCTGTACCAGTCCCAAGGGCTTCAATGGAAGACCAGCCTTCAATACACACACACACGCACTTTCTTCTTCCAGTGCTCCCTCTCTTTCTTCCTTGCCCTTTCCCCTTCCTCCCTCTAAACCTCCCTGCAGTGGCTTTCAGCAGAGCCTGAGCCAGCATCATGTACACATGCAGCCACAGCAGCACAGGGACTGCACGTGTTTCTGTGAAGCTTTGACACTGGTGTACGAGTCAGGATATTTTGGGCTTAACACTTTGAGAATGCCAAGCCTTTGATAAGTTCAATCACACTTCCAGGTTGTGGAGGTCTGCACCCTCGGGTCAGGTCAGCGAACACTATTGAGTGTTTGATGCCTCATGTTTAAAACTGTCCTATCCTTTAGTGATGATCTTACTTGCTTTGATTGATCCTTGGGTTCATGTTCTTTGTTTCATCAACACTTTTTCAATTTTAGCTGTATGCTCTGTTTAATTTTATTTATTTATTAATTGACAGGTGCCCTAAATGGAATTACTTTCAAGTGAAGGCATCTTCTATGAACACTGGTTTCGAACAGCCTTGTAGGGCAGCATTTATGGCAACACCTCAGAAATCATACTAAACAAGCTTGGTTGGTTTCAGTCACAGGCTAATAAGAATAGTTCAGTGTTTAGTTCTCGCTAACTTTTCAAAAAATTGAAGCAAAAAACTTTTAACTTATATTTATAGAAGAATTGTTTGTCTGCCATCTTATACATTTTTTGACACCTACTGCTGGCGCACAGACTTTTGGGTAATAGCAGCATCGAGTCAGCATTGATGCTGCCTTTAAAATGGGATGTTACGGCACAGTTTGAAGGCATCTTACAGGACAGGAAGACAGGAAAAGATGGTTCGATCCATTTCATACGGCACTCGATGCCTCGCAGCTGTGTTAGACACCTACTGAGAAAGCATTTTTACCCGTTTCGAACACAGCCTTAGTCTTGTTTTGAGTATTATTGCTAGCATCAGCTAGCATCATCACTCTTTCTCAAAAAAATAATTGTTGCTATATATGGGGTTTACTAATAAACACAATAGTAAAAAGAGTTTACTCAGTAGTAATAGAAATGTATTCAGAAGTCCAAGTCTACGCTGTCTTAATTATGCATTAAAGTCAATTTTTAATCAATTAAAATACTGGTATTAGTGATTCTGGCCTCCTGGTATGACTTTAGTATCAGATCAGAAAGAATTATAATGCCCTCAATTGGCCTTAGTTGCTGAGGTGATAATGTTGTCTGTTTTTTATTTTATTTTCCATTCTTCACTTACACTTATGCCACTGCCAAGATGTGTTATTATCCAAATTTGTATCACTGACCATATCTTCCCTCTCTCTGTAAGTGCAGGCTTTACACCCCATCTTCGAGTGTGGCAATTTCAGAACAGCACAATTTTTCTTTAAACATGGTCGTACTATGTGTCATCCAGCCAAGCTTGATTTAAGCATACCTTAGGAGGATCCAAGAGTGGTGGCTTACCACAATGACAAAGTCTGCAGGAACAGATTATTTTCCTGAATGCCCCTGCTATTCCTTGGTTGCCAGTTGCAGTTTTGGCAGGTGATGAGCCTCAAAAGTTGAACTCAAGTAGCAGCGCTGTCTCACTCTTCAGGAATGCGACAAGTTAATTTCTTCCTTTGAAATACATGGAATTAAAAAGCTTTTATTCTTTCATATGAAGAAGACTGTAATGGCAGATGTAGTATAGTACCAAAGGGAGATTCGTTTTTACAACCAGTTCAACATAGAAACACGTAGATATAAACACAGCAACATACAGATAAATACAATACATAGAGTCCCCATGAACATTTCCCAGCACACAATATATGTTGAGGCAGTTTTGTCAATGCTGCAATGGCAGACGGGACAAAACTCTTGCTGAAGCGAGCTCTCCTCCATTTTAAGTACCTGTGTCTTTGTCCAGATGGCAGTAATTTACTTTATTCCCAGACCTCTAAGTGATAAATAAAAAGCCACTCTCTGGTCCGACTCTTTTCTGTTTTATAAAAAGCCTCTCTCTGATCCATCTCAGTTATATTTATATTAAATATTTTTATGTAGTACTGGCGCCAGGACAGAACAAGTCAGGTCTACGGCTCCTTCTAGCTGTCATGAGTTCTTCCCTAAACAACAAAATCCAACAAGAACCTGTTTCCAACAGTGCACATCTCAAGAAATTGAGAAGCCCCAAGGTCTTATAATCTTTACGATTAAACAGTCTGAACCTTTTCTCATGTCAAAGAGTGCATAAAGGCAGCACTGGCCCTTCTGAGTTATTCAGCAGATGATTTAACATCATTTTACATATACATTTCAGCAACTTCTGTTATTTTTTATCACAGAAAGTTACTTATTTTAATCTGTTAAGTACAAGAGAGACAGTGAAAGTGAAGACGAGGTGACGGAGGAAAGCAGCATTAAGCAGAAAGAGCAGTGTGAACGTGCAGAGATGAGTTTGAGGCATGCCAGCTGAGTGGTTGGTGTACATCATTAACCATTTTAATGTGCCTGAATGTCCGTCATGTGTGATGAAGTTATCTTGTCTTTGGTTGGAAAAAGGCTGTTGAAGCATGAAGGTGGCGCTCCACAGTGCCTCACCAAAGTTTTGAAATCTTAACGCTGGGTTCAAATGTTCAGAGGCAGCAGGTCTGTGCCTGTTCCAATCCCCAAGAACACTGACCAAGTCAAAAACCGAGGAGTTATTATCAAAGCTGACCTGAATTTATATCACATAAGGGCAGCATCATCAAAATAACCTTCCATCCTCTCAGGAATATCTCCAAAAATGCAATGCTTTCTGTCCCAGTCAGATTCTGAAAACATGTCTATGCATTTGTCACCGGCAGGATAGATTACTGTAACAACCTTTTTATTGGTTTTCCTGCAAAAGCTTTTTACCAGCTCCAGAAATGTAGCCATCATCATCTTGACTAGGACCAAGAAACAAGTAAAATCTAAAAAAGTTAGTACAGAGGAAGATCTCAAAATTCTTTCATATTTAAATGTTGAAAGGAGAGGAGCAACACAGAAAAGGTAACTGACAGCAGACACATATAATACTGGTGCTGCTGGTATGCACACTGAGGCTGGTTGCATTTGAATTAATTATTAATAAATTTAAAAAAACAATACAGTCAAGACAAACAATACATTCTGAACTCCAAGGTTCTGCTCTTCCTGTCCATATCTGAAAAACCTAACCTATAGCCTACATCCTTAGAATACAGATCTGAGGCTCTGTGGGACCCTTACATTTCTATTGGAACTGAACAGTACGTAACCTATCCACTGATCCGAAATGTGCGCTTTCATTGCATATTACCTTCCCAGTAAGGGCTCAATCTTTGTCGAGTTTTAAAACACAGCTCTTTCCTCCTCTCTTGTGTACCCCCTCTGTGTGAAATTGTATCAGAGGACACAATAAAGAGTAATAATCTAATAGAAAATGTCACAGAAGAGGGGAAGATCCTTTGGAAGAAAATGTGCAGGGAGTTGGACACATTTATTTGAGGATTATAGGGAGTCTTTTAAGGAAGGGAGAAAACATAAAATACAGACTTAAGTGGAGTAGAAACAACATACATATAAATAAATAAACTTCAACAAGGGATTATATACTATGTTAAAATAGTCCTGAATAATCAATATGTTATCTTGATAAATAAAACACAGGATTAGGTCATTTCCCCTTCCTTCTAAAATATATTTGCCCTCCAGGTCTTTTCTAAAGTTACAGTGATATTAGTTCATTAGCTTTCAAATTGGCTGACTTGGAGGTCATAGTTTTCCTGCCTTACATCCCTTCTCGTGTCTCTGAAAAAGGCAGCTTTTCAGACAGAGTATTTTATATTAAGATTATTTTATATCAGTCAAACTGATGGGCTACTGTCTCATTAACTAGCCCTACTTTTAATAAAACTGGCAAAGGGCTATTTGAAAGTTTCTCAGTCACGCAGCACCCAGATGTGTTCCTGCTGAGCTAAAAATTGTTTCTCTTTCTCATATTCACACCCGCACACCTTTACTTTTACTTGCTGTTACTTTCTCTGTGCTGTGCATCTCCAGCCCACCACCATCATCACCACCCACTCCTCCTCCTCCTCTCCCATCTCATTTCTGCAGGCAGAGGGAACTGAGGCAGGACTTAGCTCCCAATTTTCCTCCACTCCATTGCTCTAATGCAATTAACTCCACTGGTGGGAATAGAAGAGGAGAGCTGGAGAAACTCCTGATTAATCCAATCAAACTGGTCCATGCCGTTTGTGTGTGTATATATGTGTGTGTGTGTGTGTGTGTGTGTCCAGACCAGTGTCCAAACTGCTATAATATTGTTCTTTAACACACACGTACACATACACAGAGAGAGAGACCTCCTCTGCCTCAGGCTGCAAATGAAATTTTTCATGGAAGATAATATTAGGGGGCAGATATGTTTCTAAGGAGAGAGAAGTGCTGGACAGTCCACTCTACTTCAAAGTTTTCTCTGTAAGTTAAGTAGACTTTAATGTTTAGTGGATTCACTCCAGGAGTCCAACTGTAGCTGCACTTATATAGAGGTTTTTATTCCAACAATGACCAGAGTAACAACTCAATCAGAATAAAAGTACCTTATATAAAGTAGGAAGCCTCAAGATTTCAGTCCTGACAAATACATGGTGTCTCCTGTGACTATTTAATGATAAAAACCACCCAGTGTTCCACCTGTTGAATGTTTTTTAAAGTGAAGCAGCAGCAGTGTGAAATGCTCTGTTTGCATTAGCAGAGGCGATAGCTTTCATCTTGCCATGGAACAAACATTTTATAGCATTTTTATCCTTCTGCTCCCAACCTTGTTTTTGACCCTCCCAAAAAACAAACCTCAGAGAATGCTGAAAGGTCTCGCACAGTGGGGAATCTTACAGCAGCCACCCACCTGCTGTGTTTCAGCGGAGGTGGCTTTCGAATGAGTCTGCTCCGGATTATATACATCACACAGGGGACGCTGAAGCTTTCCATCCTGCAGCTCCACTGTATCCTCAGTCCTGTCCCTTACATAATACTCACACTACGCTGTCACGCCATGTTACTGCCTACTGCCTGTCAGAGTAGTGAAAAATAATGACTGCACTGATGTGTCTTTGGAGTGTGTGTTTGTTGTGTGCTCCAGCTAAAGTTTTGTTTTGATCCAAGGACACAGTTCTGTGCTGTCTACAAAAATGAATAGAAGCCATTTGATTAGTTACTACACAGTTCATTACAACACACACATATACAAACACAAAAAACACACAACCCCACAACAAGGTCACAGCCGAAGTGGATGTTCCTTTTAGACATTTTTTGCACACAATGTTCCCCCCCAAACCAAATGAACCCTATTAGACAGAACAACCCTGAGCTTCATTCATCAAACAATGTGAGAATGTATTCGACTGAGGAGCATGCGTATGTGTGGAATAATAAGAATGCCTTGCGTTTGTGAATGTGTGTGTGTGTGTGTGTGTGTTCCTTTAGTGAACAAGAATCTTGGACCAGTATTTAATCATCATGCAAAGTTTCACTCTCAAAAGAGAGTGTTTCATGAGAGGAGTTTTGAAAGCTGGCAGTGAAGTTAACAGGCCGAGATACAGCAACGCAGCAAAAAATTCAGATTTCAAAAAAAGCTGTGATAATATTTGAGATAATTTTTTACACAAGCAAATCAATTTATGTTTCAGAAGCCAGCAAACAGCTTCCATGTTCTCTAAGGATTCTCCACTTCATTGCCAACGTTTGACTGGGGATGCTGAAAGTGTTACAATCTAGTTGACCATCATCTCAGAAGCTTTAACATCTTAAACTAAAAAGTGGGCACACAGGCTTAAAACTGCTTCTTATCATTTCACCACACAAACAGATTATGAATTTGGTGTATTCCTATCATACGCAGTTTGTAGTTTCCCTATTAACCAATTCTGCTGTGACACTGTAGCTCATGTACAGCCAGTAACACACTTTGACAGTTGTAACTATGGATGTAATAAACACATTGCAAGGTGTTCAAACATGGTGTGCATGTGCAAAACGTAATATATGTATGAAGTGAGTTTTTAGTGATTAGTTTAAACCTGCATTTATTTATTGTTATGTCCACTTGGGTGGACACCACACTGAAAGTTGCTATGTCAAAAGTGATAGTAAGTGCTTATTTATGCACTCCAGCAGACAAGTAGCAACATTACCTTTCATTTGGAGTCATGTTTGTGGCCACCCTATGAATGTAAATTTGATCAGTCTTGTCTTAGCTATATTTTGACCTACACCAACTTCTGGGGTGAAATTTCTGACTGTTTGGCTGCTAAATGCTTCACTTACAGTGAACAGTCTGTTTGTTAGAGCAGTAAAGAAAAATAAAACAGTAAAGTAAACAGTGGTCCATAAACCAAAACAATGAGGTGAAAGATAATAATTTTCTTTTTATATAACTAAGAGCAACTCTTTTTACATTACACATAGTCATGTGTTCCATTGGTAATATAAAAAATATAACTTAGAGCAGCTTTAGGGTTGTAAAATGAAATTAAGTTTGTAACTCCTTTCTGCTGTGTAGGAGACAATATACAGTAATATAAAAGCAATTATAAAAATGGTAAACAGAAATAAACTATATTCAGTGGAGGGCAGGACTGAGGGTTAATTTGATTTTAAAAGTCTAATAGCCTAGGTGGGGAAAGCTGGTCTGCAGTGTGGTGGTGCGACAGCTGAAAAGGCAGCAGAGCAAACAGGCTGTGGCTGGGGTACATAAAATTGTACTACGAGTACTTTAGAGCACTTTGAAGCACAAACTAAACACTTGGAAGCGTTTGTGAATTCAGACCTTTTTCAAGCCATCAGACACCACTAATTATGTCATCTGTAGACTTTGACTCATAATTTTCTTCACCTTCTGCACACTTCACATTTGCTTGGTGAGGGATATATTTAATTATAATACTGTACATTAGGACAGTGGCTATACATTAAATGGGTGGTATTATGCTTTTTGGCTTTTTCCCTATCCTTTATTGAGTAGTATATCTTTTTTGTGCATGTGACAGGTTTGCACAGTGAAAAAGCCCAGTCCAGCCCAAAGGGAGTTCCCATCTCCCACAGAAAGCTGTGCTCAGAACCACTTGAAAACGGCTCGTTTGTAGTCCAGCCCTTCACTTCCTTGACTTGTGACATCACAATGAAAACACGTCATAAAGCTTGCCAAGCAGCTGGCGGGGTCAGACCCGCCCTCAAATCAAGCTAGTCTGAGCGGAGGCCCTTTGGCTCGACTCACCTTTGTTTGGGTTTCCATTATAGAAATGTTGGATCTGTACCTGCTTCCAGGTACTTTTTTTCATATCACCTCACCTCCGTCGAGGTTCCAAGCGAGCTGAGGGATACTAAAATG
>JAPMOB010197644.1:0-13117 GCA_029875015.1 Lepomis gibbosus
ATGTATGGACTTATCTAACTCTGGGGGATAAGGTGAATAGGCTAAAGTCCCAAAAAGTCGGAGTGTTCCTTTAAGAGTAACACTAGATGTATGTAAGCATAGGTAATATGTTAATTTAAAACCATTTCAGCTCTGCCCCATAGAGACAGTGGTACAGATGTCCGTAATGTAGTCCTTCACTGCACTGAAGATAACAAGGCCATTCATACTAAATATTTTGGTTACAGGGGTTACAATATTGATTCCATTTTACTAATTTGCCTCAATAATTTATTGTAATTGAGAGGTATCGCCTCACTTTTATTCCGAATAATCTTACCCTGAAAATCCTCTAAAGGTAGTGATTAATGTGAGGACTGCTGGTAAGGAAGATACTGGTCTATTAAGAGTGAGTAATCCGTCATCTGCATGTTGAATTTATATTTATGTCCATATAGTTTCATGTTGTTCAAGGCAAAATGACCTTGGAGGAAACCCACTTGATCTATATATTGACAATAGACAGGGTTAGGAGGGTTACTTGTTAAAAAATGTAACGTGTAACGTAATCCAAGTTCCACAAAATAAAAGTAATGTAATCTGATTTCTTTGGTTACTTTCGAATTACTTCAATACCAAATAGGCAAATGAAGACAAGAGAGTATCAATGATCTGTTTTCTGTTCAGTGTATTTTTAGAGAAACATACAAAATCTTCCATTCCCATGAAATCAAAATCCATGTTTGAATGTTTTTATGATATGCTTTTCACTATGGCAGTATCTGGCCCATCAGTGATAAAAAAAAGTGTTTGGTCACATCCCTCCCTAGCTTTGTGTTTTTACAGAAACACGTATACTATAGACTGTATATAAAAAAAACATACATAGGCAAATAGCACTGTGTTTTCTGTTTCACAAATGTTCTGCTTAAAGTAATCCCTATGAGTAATCCCAGATTTTACAAAATGCACCTGTAATCTGATTAGTCTATATTTTCTGTATTGTAACAGAATACAGTTACTTTTTTTGGAATCCTGATTATGTAACACCGTTACATGCAATCTGTTACTCCCCAGCCCTGACTATAGATGGAACTACCCCTTATGAATGAAGAGCCAATATCTTTGCCAGTATCTTATAATCACACTTTCCTGGTTTTGGCACAACGGAAATGATAGCTTTGCACATGTAGGGTGGAACTATTTCACATTCTGCAATTTCTCCATACAGTGAAAGTAGAATGGGGTATATCTGCTTTTTAATGCATTTGTAAAATTCTGCACCATATCCCTCTGCACCTGATGTTTCAGAGAAGCCATTTTCATAATTGCAGTTTCAATATCTGACTGTTAAGGCGGCATCCAACAAATGTTTATTTCTCTAACAGGGCTGCTCCAAATGCTCAAGGAAGTCATCCATTTCCTCTTTACTACCGTTGCACTCTGTTCCGTATAATTTTGTCTAAATCTCATTATCTCTTAATCCCAGATTAAACAACACATGTTTGTTCTTAAATTGCATTGGGAGAATAATTTTAGGTTTGTCATTGTGTTTTGCTTATAAAATGTGTGCAAACGCAAACAGAGCCACTATGTGATGCATGTGTGCACATACCTACACATTATTCTGCTCATAGTGTCACATAGTATAGATGCAAGCAAGGCTGGGTTTATGGGTTTTTGAATGAGGATGGGATGAGTGGTCTGGCTGTAGTATTTCTGTCATCCCACCACAAACAGAAAAACAACAGGACTGCAGGCCTGTGAATAGACTCTGTTATTAACCCCATAAATCACTGGACTGCTGATGGTTTCCATATATAAGACAATTCATCAGATTTTCTCCCTCTGTTTTTCTTTTGCAGGCACACGCACACAAGCGCACATACATACATGTGTACTTAACACATAGGCTTGAAAAATAGAATATGTTGCAAATAGCATGACATCGCATCTTGGTCACCGGCGCTGTTTTGTTCTGTTTTATTTACCTGAATATCCACAGGGGCTATTTCTTTCAAAAATCAATCACATCCATACTGGTTCTAACTAATGGTGTTAGACAAGGCTTTTGCCACTTGGGCTGTTTGACTACTAAGAGAAAAGATTCTCTCTCCATGAATAATCCTGGTGATTCTCATGGTTCCTCTGGAAAAAAAGAGGGTAGATAAGATTATAGGTAATGAAGAGGAATGGATTGAGGCAAAGCAGAGGGAAGTAGGAGGGGGTCTTAACTCCATGACCAGCAGCTTTGTGATAGTGATTTAAGAGGTCAGAGAAGGAAGATAAAAGCTTGTGCATTATTAATGCTGAAGGGATCTTACTGGATGTGACTGAAAGTTTCTGCTGAAGAAAAAACGAAAATTCATCAAAGTGCCAGTGTGTGTATGTCTGTTCTCACATCACTGCCTCATGAAATTATCCAACATTTGAATCTTTATTTTAGTCCTATCCTGTGTTGCATAGTGTAAAAATAGCACTTGTGAAATGAACTAAATGCATCAAAAATGACTTTTTAAACTCAATTGTGCAGAAAGTGAGCCTCATTTCTTTTCTCTCCTGCCGGGAGGAAAGTCAATGTGCATGTGGATTGGTCCTATGAATGGCTGTGTATGTGTGTGTGTACTGTACATATTTGTACATGTGTGTTTGCGTGTGAGATTGAGTGTTAGCTTGTGGTTAGGTGTCGCCCCTGGTGCAGACTGATGGCTTACAGACAGGTAATTTATGACCTCTCAGTGGCTGGCAGGTAGATGGGTGACACGCGACTTTCCCCGCAGATAAATAAGAGCTGCTCTGGGGCCCACATCACCTCAACCATGCATGTTTGTAAAAGAACAGATTTAGTTCCCGCTTTTTTTTCTTGGATTGCTCAAACAGCTCTTAGTTTTCTCCTGGTATTCACATTTTGCTTTCTTCTGTTATTTTCTTTTATTTGCCACACATTTCAACATCCTTTCACTGTGCCCCTCTTTTAATACCGCGAACCCTCCTACCCTTTTCCACACTGCTCCTCTCCCCCCTTTGGTTGTCTTTGTTTTGCCCCCTTTCTCAGCAGGGAGCTGGGGACTTTGACATGCTACCCATCATTTACAGGAATATGGTGTGAAATCGACCTCATGGAAAACGCTGTTGAAACAGTAAATTTGGGAGGGCTGTTATTTTTAGGAAAACACACGGCCTGTCTGAAACAGGGAGAACACATGAAGGTGTTATATCATATTGGAATTTATCATGTGGCTATAGTCTGTGCTGCCTGAATGTCTGTGCCAGAGGTTTGTTGAGGGGACAAGATGGTTTTATTTGAGCTGAAATAAACATCAAATGGTGACCTGGCTCAATCAATCCCATTGTCCGTCCAAGTAATTCTTCCCCAGAGAGACAAGCTGTACTGAAACGGGCAGTAGCAGGAAGTCGAATGGCAGAGAGGAAGAGAGATGCGTGAACAGAGGTTGACTGATGGATGGGGAAGTTATTACACCGCTGGGAAGACGTGTCAGTTATTGCACGTTGCTTTGTCTGTCGTTGCCTCTTGTGTCTTTTATGGCAGTGATTACAGAGCACATGCATGGTCAAACAGCTCCCACAGAGATCCCCATCAGCCATATAAAACACACGCATGAAGGCAAACTAGATTTTAACCACCTACTGCAAACTGAGCCACTATCAGTCAGGACCATAGACTGTATATAAGAAATGGACGTAGTCATCATGGCATCACCTGTTGTTTTGTAGACTACTGTTTTGAAGCACAGTTTGGCCAATAGGTCGCCGCAATGTTGAGTTTTTGCAACCAGGAAGTGCCCAAAAGTGACGATTTGGCGAGCGAACGACTGTGTGCGGAGCTATCTAGCTTGCTTAGCTAGATGCATCTGTAACTCACGTTAACTGTCATTTTAACAGGGCTTTGTCTAGCAAACAACAGTCTTAAAACTAAATGTACTCACCAGAGGAAGTGAACAGCCAATTCCTAATAAGCTTTTTCAAAGGTGCTGTTTAAATTTACACAGTACCGTGGGCACGAGTCGGCTCTAGCCTGATTGACAGGTAACAATTGTCCATGATAGATAATCCCGCCATGAAACGTACTCTGCTTTATGGTCTACTTTAAAAATAAGTGGGACCATTATTTACTAAATCAGCATCATTTTGTATTGAAGAAGACTTTAAAATAGTGACTGAGACCATAAACTCATCATAAAAGTGTTTACTGAGGTAATTATTCAGCTGAGAAGTGGGGTCATTTTACCATTATTTCTAATGGAGCTGGACATCTTTTGGCAACCAGAAGAGTCGCCCCCTGCTGGCCGTTCGACAGAATGCAGGTTCAGAGCAAGCTAGCTGCTGGGTGCTAATCAACAACATTGCCAAGCAAACTAATTTTTGTAGTTTCACCGTGTCTTTTCACATATAATATTAGCTATATTGTTACCTTCAAGGCGTGTCTATCAAGTCAATTTACATATTCCAGCAACACACACACACACACACGCTCGTTAGTTAGTGAGCTTAAATGAGGCTTACCGTTCAGTTTTTCTCGACTGTCTCTCAGGATTAAAACAGTCCAACATGGCTGAGCCTGCTAGCCACATTAGCCACGCAATATGCTAGCGCCAAGTTAGCTAACCTTAAAATAGATAGTAAAACAACACAAAACACAGCAACACTTACAGCTTCCAAGGTTTGAGTCGGGTCATACAGCCTATGATGATCCGTCCTCGAACCGTTACAGTGCTCGTTACGGTTGTGGAACTTTTGAAGCACTAATTTATTAATTTAACACGCACTGAAGTGTAAAGTATGAACATTGCGGTTATTGCGGTACTTGCCATCCTCCGCAGTAGGCTTTACCAGTAGCACAGTATTTCAATTTTGCAGTCACGACAGCCCTACTTATGTGATAATTGGTCATATGGGGAGTGGTAACGCCTCTTTTTTTTGTTCAAAGATGGTCTTTGGCATCGTCAAGGGCGAATGGCCTTCTAATTCTTTCTCCAACCACCCTATGCCTTATGGTCAATGACCAAATATTTTCTATTATTTCCTGTCATTAAGCATTTATTTAATGTTTTGGAGAAAATATAGTTTCAGTTGGTGAGGTACAGTAGGGCGCCAACTGTCCATGCTAACTTTAGGAATGGCCATCAGTCAAAATCATAGTCAACAGTAGTTCTGAGTTTTGGTTGACATTGTTTGGTACTAATTTAGTACTTAGTATTATAGAAACTTTTGTAACTTTTGAGGTGGTACTACCGAGCTCTAATACCTAGTACCTAGTAGAGAGACAGGCAGGAGGCTGCTCTGCACAGCGTTCACTTCGTTTCTCAGCGCAGCGTCCCTGAGTGAGTGAAACACCACAAAAGGCAAGTTGCTACTTATGACCACACTTCTTCTGTGCCATGGCAACAGGAAAGATGCAGCAGGACAGATGCAACCTAAATGTACAGCCCAGCCCTAATTTTCTATCCAAGGACAGTGGCAATTTAGTAGCGCCTGTTTCTGACACTGTGCCAAGACATGCTGCTCTTTGTTGTCCTATTTTTCATAATAACACTTTCTTTCCAGGGCTAAACAATAACAGAAGGGAGGGACTTTAATAAGCCTCCATCTCAGCCCTGTGCAGCTCAGGGGCTTGTGGCAACAGTAACTGTGTGTATTTATTATTGATGGCTAGCACCTTGGTCCTGTGTTTGCAGTGGAGGAACGGAACAGGAGAAAAACCAGGTCATCTACTGCACAATGCCGGAGGCCCAGCTGACTCACCCATCCAGCGTTATTGCATTATTATTGCATTTCTTTCATTACTGCTATCGCCTGCCTTTTCAATACCTCTGGCTTGGAGTCACAGTTCCCATAGAGTTTACCTTATGGCCTTATGGAGAGCCACTTCTCACTACTACCTATTATTGTACCTACTATCTATTCTATTACACACACACACACACACACACACTATGCTTCCTCTCAATCTTAACAGCCAGTCTTTTTTCTTACCTCCCTACTCTAGTTATTTTTCTCCTCTTTGAAGAATAGCGATAACGATTTGCCTTGGAAATACACCACTTCTATTCACTTCTGTTTAGTTGCTTCAAGGTATAATTTGCTGAATCAAAAAAGGATGTTTTGCTACAAACGTTTACTCAGTGTTTTACTCTGGGGTAATATTCTAGCCTAGTGGGTGATTATTTTCTGTTTAACTGCCCAGTTTTACACATGGGTCTGTGCTGTGGGCGCAATTAGGATGGACAGAAAATTGTTGCAGAAAATTATGTTTTGAGGTCAAATACACAGTAAACACTTAAGATATACTATAGACCCCCTGTGTGTTTTTATGTTTGGGTTGACTTGTGTTGCTGGACTTTTATTATACTACATGTAACACCCAAATGTTTAGGGTGAATTCATTATAATTTGTGGGTTGAGACTAGTCATAGAGGCAGAGCTTTTTTATCTGTCCAGTCATATTGCTCTTTCCGTCTCAGAAAAGGCAGTCGTGGGTGTTTGATCTCATTAATGTGGTGATTAAGTGTTCATTGTCTCATATTTTTCAACTAGAAAAGATTTTACTCTTTTTGTGCCTGTGAATTGTAAATGTAATGGGACTAAATGATACCATCACGTCCTGCACGAGCCATTACTGCTTCAGGATAATTGTGTTTCCCAGAATTAGCAGTAGGTCAGCTCATTGTATTACCACACTCAGTGATCATGGAGACGAATAATGCACTGAAATGTTTCCTATTTAAATATGTAAAATACACTCTTTAAACAGTATAAATACAGCTTACTTAACCATTCCAGCGTACTTTTCAATCACTGACAATTACAGTTGGTCATGGTTGTATGAACTTGAATCAAACTTGATATTTATGTACTTGACATATGTCATGCATGTTGCTTAGTACACAGTAAAATAAGCCCAAAATAACTCTGTTACAGTTGATTTTACCACTTTTAGTGTCTATGTGGGTCCACACCACAGAGTGTTAATTTAGAGTGTTAACTTTCTGGAGTTTTGGTAACGTAACACTGATTTATTGTCATTTTTATCATTGCATTGACAGATACTACTTAATTTACTTATCAAACAGTATTAACGTTTATACCCAGGTCAAAAGAACGCTCCCTAGTTTCCCAGCAGACAGTGGAGTCCTGTCATGAAGACTCTCCTGACTTCAGCCAACCGGTGTGTGTAGACCTATGCAGTGGGGGCGGGGTGACATGAACAATGAAACGGTAAAAGCCAGTATCTGACTTAATATTTATACAATTACACTTACAGGTTTGATTAACTGACACTTTGTTTTTACACTCTGTTTTGAAACCAACTATTATCAACTGAGATTCAAATATAATGGATTTGACTCTATCAGAGTAGAATTAACTCTACATTTAGTTACAATTATCTAACACCAAAAATTTATCTCTTCTCAATTTGCTGTGCACTCTGTATTTATACTTAGCACACAGGGTTACTTGACTGTAGATACCTTCGGTGTAGGTTTTTATTCACAATTCAATGCGGGACTTCACCTGTTGATATCACCATTAAACAGATGTATTGTACATGATTAGGCTGTATTGTGCTTTTATTATACTGTTCACAGTTTACAGTTTTTCATGTGCTTTGTGTTTCAATGCCTTGTCTAGCCAGTGAAAAGGAGTTTATTTTCGTGCAATCAATAGCCAAAGTAATCATGTTTATGCTCTTGTCTTGTGTGAGACAGCTGCAAGCAGAAGGTTTGACATGGGAATGCTTTGCTAAATATGTCTCAATGGTATCTGAAAAATGTGTCTCAATGATATGCAGAACCTTGAGGGATCTGCATTGCCGTAACCCCAAGCAGGTTATCAGATGTTGCTAATGTACGTTAATTCACACAATTCAATAAAATCGCTAGTGTTTCTGTAGTTCAAACAACTCCAGCAGTGATATCTCCCCAGTTAAACTGTCATTCAAATCCCATCAATTTAATTTCATAAACTTTTTGAATCAGTGTCTTCAGTATTTGGATCAAGAAGCTTATCAAAATAAGGGTTCAGATTTAGTAGTTTATGGCTGTGATTTAAATCTGTCGGATAGATAGGTAATCAACATATAGGTAAATGTAAGTCATTAGATTGAATCGGAGCAAATCCCTAGTTTAAAGGGGACCTATTATACTGTATTCCCAGGACCTTGAAGCATGTTTACCAGGCTGTTGTTGATAGACAGACTGAGCATAGCATTAGCCAGGAGGATGGGGCTGCACGTTCATTTGTGGGCATGGCTTGTCTTCTGTTTCTGGAGCAAATGACCGTACATGGGATAAAACTGTTGAAACCAGAGCATTCAGATCAGGGTGGAAATCTGAGGTTTTGGCTTATAGAGATTTCTTTCACATATGTTTACCTTATTATTAGAAGCTTTAACATGAACATCTAACATTGCAATGCTGTAGAAATGAGAGAAAATATAGAAAACAACATGTCCTCTTTAAAGACGTCACTGTCTCGGGAAAATTGTGATGGGAATTTTTCAGTACTTTCTTATATTTTATAGGCTTAATATTAACTCCCCTAACGGAGTTTTCTATTTATATCTAGAGTGCTACTGTTGCCATTGGTCAATTTATGCAGGCTGGCCATGCTCATCCTGTGATTGCCCTCTTATTTATTTTATACTGTATGTGTCTCTGCTATGTCTCATAAACTGTTCCTTCCAGGCCTTTTTTAATGGCAGAGGCAGGGCCACCAGAGGCCATTCAAGGCCAGAGGTAACCAGCAGCCACACGTTCCTTGGGTCAGTCATAATTAGCTGGCCTGCAGGTCATCTCAAGCTCTCATCTAAGCCAAGCTTTTTCCTGTGCTAGTTTTAAATGTGTTCATCGACCCCTCAACCAAGTGCTTTCATAAAACACTATGCAGTGTCCCTGGGCAGTCGAGAGTCAGTCATGTTTTTTAATTTTTTTTTTTTTTTTTTGAATATTTCTAAAACTACTGATGCGTGAAGTTGCATGGAGCCATCAACATAACACTGTGTCTGCCTTGTTCTCCTTTAAATCTTCTGGACTCCAGGCACAGTCATCGTCCCTGATTACACAAATAGAATGCAGTTCATTTTTACTAGAAACATGCGTTCCTAATTAGTATTAATTTATATATTAGTTATATAATAATAGCACAGTCTCTGAAAACGTTTATGGTTCATGAGTTTAACTTTGATGCATTGGGTTGAGTGCTGGGATGTCTTGTTTTGCTCTTGTGATCATTAAGGCTATGACAACCTCTGTACAAAAGCTAGGGCAGAGTTTCATTTAATTGCAATATAGACTTAAATTATAGCAGTCAAGATGGAGGATTATGGGCTCTACACAATAAATTGGCTAGACAAATGGCAGCAAAGAAGAAAGTGCAGGGTTTAATTATGTGTTTTACATGTCAAAATTGAGGTCGCAATATATTTGTGTGTCACTGTATCAGGGCAGTGAGGTTCCAGCATTTTGGCTTTTGATGAACATCCTTAAAAAAGCCGCTTTTAGTCTCAGGAATACATATATTTGATGAAATTGTGGTTGATTTTGTCCCAAAGTGCCTCCTTTTTCAAATTATGAGCTCTATGTTGTCTACTCCTAACTTGCTCTCCACATGTAATTTTTAACTTGTCTTGCTAAGCTCATCATTTATCTTCAGACTCCCATAATATTCAGACAGTGATGTCTTTTATGGCTATTATTAGAAATGGTGTCTGTCTTCAGAAGCTGGCACAAATGTGTGAGTGGTCCCTTGGGCACTTTTTCATATCAAGGTTAACTTGTAGTGATTAGGATAAGAAGACGAGTAGTTGCCATGGGGATGAAGGAAACTGCAGTGGAGAGGACGATAAGCCCGGAGTGACAGAAGTCAGATGTTTCCGTTACTCTGTATACAACAAAGCTAATCTGAATACTGTTCATATGTCTTATTTCCTTCACGAGGTTTTCCTTGGCTGCATTAGTTGTAATGTGATGATGTAAACAAATAGATCCCTCTTACATAATGATCATAGAACAACACAATAGTATAATTAAGAGTAAAGAGTAAATAAATATTTTGAGATACTTTGATACAATGTACCAATTCCATGATTTTGTTTTTGGAAATTTAACAGCAGTCTAAAAGATTTTTTAAAACCGATCAAAGCTCTTATTATTTTCCATTCACTGATGAGGTTTGGTCGGGCAACTGATCTATTGCTTTGGGAATTCTGCCATCTGTCATTGAGAAAGATGTTGTCAGGAACATCATTCACATGATCTAGGTCAATCTTAATGACATTTGAATATTGTATTATTCAAATGTAATAGCCCTCTAATACTAATGAAGAACACTATATGTGAAACAATGTAAAGATCAATAATCTAGGCGTTCCTGAATGAATACTCCAAGAATTGCTATTCTTTAACTCATTTTAGTGACTATTATAGGGTCTTTAGGGTAAATCCCCTTAAAATCATAATCCCAAATTATGTAAAACCCTAATCTCAATCTGTTACTATCAACTGGGTCATCTTCAGTCAAAAAACATGTATTTAGCCAAGAGATAGCTTAGAATGATGCTGTTGATTGTTCTTTTTTTTTTTTAAACAAAAAATTTATTATTTTTCATTTTGACCATTTGTATAAGCCCATGTAGGTTGAGTAGACTTTCTCTTGACACCTACTCCTTCTGTGGAGTTGATCCGAAATCCTCTTCAGCATACTTTTCCCTTGGCAGTGCCTTGAACACTGCATGGATAATCCTTGGAGGGGAGGACTAATGCCCCCAGATCAGCCTATCCTCGTATCCCTACTGCAGAGCTCCCTCTTCTCCCTTGTGCCGTCCCCAGCAACACAATAATTAATGAGCTCAACCAGCCTATCACTGCAGAAACCTCCCTCCCCAATCTCCATTATCCACATCATGCAATCATAATTTGACTTTGTAGGTGCTAATTTCATATAAGTTAAAAGGCAATTAGGAAAATGTGTCTTTTTGACGGGCAGAGGGATTAAGGCTAAGCTGTGATGCCACCAGTCTTCAGAGGGTGCAGGCTTATACTGGGAATGAAGGCCCCTGCTTGACAACACCCATTATCGGTCATCACATTAATAACCCCATATTTCACATCTCCATTTGATGTGCTACATTTAATTAAAGTGCGAGGTTGTGTGACGAATTAATGCCTAATTGGAAAGCACCTTTTGAACATTCCCTTTGCCCTACACCAGATGTGGTTGGTTAGTTAGTTAGTTATGGGGTGAGAGAAGTTGTCTTATTGTTTTCCTAAGCTAAAATCTAACCTTCTATTGTTAATGTTCCCATGCTGTTAAAATAGACAAATGATCTTCTGATAGATGCATGCATCACTGTTTCACATACAGTATGTACAATAATATTCTACATTTCTTCCAGAATTCAGAAACAAAGCATATGCCTTCATCAATGTTGCAGTACAGCACTGTGTGCTTGTGCTAAGTTTAGAAGGCATGTTGCATGTGAGAATACCAAATACACAAACCCACTTCACCTGCCTGCTGAAAGTAAATGTAAAAACCATGTCTGCATTGATATTACATATTATTGAAAATGTGGACAACTGGCCTCCATTTCCTGTTTGGAATCTTAAACATGTTATTCCAGATTAGTCTAAAACTCATAAAAATGTAAATCTGCCATACTGGGGAGCAGTGTGTGTAGAAAATTATTTATAAATACCTTAGACAAACTGTATATTTCTCATGAATTTATTTCTTCCTTTGAAGGCTGGTGGCTGAGAATTAGAGGTAATCTGACATTTCATAAATCTCAGACTATTTAGAGCGATATTTTAAGATAGAGGCATTATTTCCTTTCCTACCTCAGCATTCCCATAGCGGTGGGAGGATGATTATTATGGATTTGTGGAGAAGTGGTGTTAACGAGTTTACTCACACTGTTTAGAGGCTAAAAAGCAATTTTAACCTCTGCAATAACCATGCAGGATATTGAAATATGATGTATGCTAGGTGGAGTTCCTTAATTCTACATATTCCTGAGAACTCTTGACTATTGTTTCACCTACTGTTCTGTTTAGATCCAGTCTTTCCTGCCCAGACTGTTTGTCTTATGTGTGTTCTGCTCTGAAGGAGACCTAACAAATTAAATTTATGCTGACGTGCAGGAGACAAAGTCCTAGTACAAACAAGTTAGCCCCATTTACTCTTCCGCCTTGTGCCGAATCAAAGCCTTGATTCACAGTTACACTGAGCCTGTCACTCCATTAGAGTTCACCCTGTTGCACGGCAGCCAGGTTTTTCCTGTGTGGCTGTATTTCCCGTCACACACACAGCCTGCATCAAGCTCTTATGCCCGCATTTTTCTCATCATTTGTACCTCACACTGTGTAGTAATGACTCCCTGAAACTTGATTAATGAGTATTGATTTTTTTGTTAAATGTGAGATTAGATGCATGGACTCCATCTCTATTCATCAAAATGGACTGGCATATAATTAAATTGTCTGTTTATATTTTATGACTGTACACATTTATTAAATATTAAACTCATATTGGTGTTATTTTACCCACGGAACAATGATACTGTATGTAAACAGAGAGCAAATTGAATACTCATATCCATCTTTGGTGACAGAGGTTAATCTGAAAACACAACATTAGCACATAGTGGCATTTTAGATGCATGATATGACTAGGGGCATTTGTTTCAAAATTTATTTATTAGGATAAACAACTTGAGATGCACCAATTAGTTTTCGAAGGGGTCCTAAATTACACATCACAACCATCAAAAACAATGGAGAAAAAAAAGTACATCAATTAAACATTTGTCGATGTGAAGACAGACAACAGACAGACTAATATAGACCAACTACAGAGCAACAACACCAGAAAAACAAAACAAACAATCAAAAAACAACAAACAAAACAAAACAAAACAATAATGGTTACAGAAATATAAAGAACTTTACAACCACTTGATGGTCAAACTGGCCACTAGTACATATGAAATTGTATGTACGTGGATCACAAAATAATAGCACAAATAATTTTGTTATAGGATATAAACAATGTGTCAGCATCATTCATTACATGTGCAGTCCATCACAAGGTAAGAAGACAGGGTATGCTTAAACATCCC
>JAPMOB010197650.1:0-12682 GCA_029875015.1 Lepomis gibbosus
TTTATGAAAAGCGCTGTGAGATAACTGTTGTTGTGATTTGGCGCTATATAAATAAAATTGAATTGAAAATTGAATTAAAAGCACATTTTCTTATCAGATTTAAACTGTCAGCATTTTCATTGTCCAGTTGGTTTATACAGGGTTTCATATAACATACACACCATTCCTTCAATACACTTTACTTATCTGTTTATCTATTTAAGGAATCAAATTGCCACCCTACTAAACTATTTAGTGCTTTCAATAAAATATGTTATTTCAAATGGCTGAGCACTCCCACAGTGGTCTGGTGAAGAAGGCCAGCATGTCTTTGAGGGTTTCATATGATGTCAGGGAATTTTCAGAAAGCACAGAGACGTTGAACACTCACCCACCTAAAGGCTTTTGAAGGTGTTGGAAAGCAATCATACATTAGGCAGCTGAAATGTTGTCAAGCCACATGACGTCAGCAACAAAAGCTTTTTCTACCCACTTTGACCTTTGCCACATCCACTTTAAAGAGACTATATGTAGTTCTTTAATGAAATATATCACTTCTTCTCTGCCTATTTGTGAACGGGATGTAACCTCAAATAAAATGAGCCATGCACAGGCTTTCTCAGTTGCCTATGACGGCCTGTATGCCGCTTCATGTGTGAAGAAATTGGGTCGGATTTTACGGGAAATCCATTGGCTCACGTAGGCTGTGACGTTCATACATGCTCCCGTTTTCTACTGATTCTAAACACATCAGCAACACTGTAGCTAATGAAAAGAAATCAGCTAGCACCGAAAAAAGGCCAGCTTCCCGCGCAATATAGACTCCAACCCAAACTCCATGTAAGGATAAAAAAAAAAAGTGTTAGCTGAGACGACTTTCATTCTAATGGACAGGTAAGCTTACATTACTGCAAAGCACATGAGAGTATTATGATTTTGTGTTTTAGTTTGCTAAAGTTAGATAACATTGGCTTGCCTTCTAACACCAACGTGTTGCTAGATACCTTTAATAACATAAAACTTTAAGTGGACTACACTGATTCATCTAAACGTCGCTGGCTAACCTTGGCTTGCTAGTTCCCACTAGACTATAAACTATGATTAATAAATACTTGAAGTGAATACAAAAGACAAACTTCCAGGATCATTTCAAAAAGTGGGGACCCATTCAGTACAGTAACGTTACTTACGATGGTCTAAATGTTAAAGTGTGACAACAATCTCATTTATAGTAATCAGTTTAAAGCAACTGTTCCTTTTCATGTTAGTTCGCTTATAATCATTTTAACAGCTGAAGCGGTAAAACTAAAGTATTTCACATTGAATTAAAAAAAAAAAATCTGAAAAAATAACCTTTGTGATTTTCTTCCTCTCCCCTGACTTTGTGATTATGTCACAGCCCTTTGGATATATCTTATGAAACTTTGGACTTGTTCCAGACCCCAGGTTGGGTACCACTGCTCTAGTTGGCAGTCACATTGTTGAACATGCTCATGGCTCAGAGGGAACATTGTGGGTTAACCTCTTACAGACTCCTGTCCAGGTTATTCTGTCTCTCTCACATATCCCTGGTAGCCTACATTACATACTGTACACACCGCTGGTGTATTACTTGCATTTCATGCGAGTAATCTTGAGCCAGTGATTCAGAAGCAAGAACGTTTCCATTACTGTCAATTACATGCAGTAAAATACCTGAAAGATTTTAATCCTATAATCAAGTTTCTTTGAAATGGTCAAATAATAAAATGACATCCAATCTTCTGCACCTCTGTGATTTTGAAATGATCTCAAATTCTGAGACACCAGTTTTACATTTATTACTTTTTTAATTCTCAGAAACCTTTTCCTTTTTTGGCTTGTTAACCACATCTCCCTTCCCCCCTGTCTCTCTTTCTTTCTCTCTTTCTCTTTCGTTTATGAACTCACCTCACCTACGCTATCCATCCCTCCCCCCTCTGCTCCTCTTCCTCCTCCTCCACCTCCTCATTTTCCACACACACCAAACCCCTCGCCTAAAAATGAAATCTGATTTTCCTTCTCTCTCTCTCTCTCTCTCTCTCTCTCTGTGGATGAGGGTCTCTGGGTCTTTTGTTCATCCACCCGCTCATGTGGCCTCCTCTGGTTGCCATGGCAACCGGGTGTATACATACTGTTGCTCCAGGAGAGAAATCGAGATGGAAAAGAGAATGGGATGCAGAGACATGAGAGAGAGAGAGGTTGTAAGGGATGAGGAGGAGTCAGAACAAGAGAGAGAAAGCAAAAAGGACAAAAAGAGGTTGAAATATGGAGAGAGGAGAGAGAAGGAAATGGAGAGAAAGGAAAGAGGGGGCAAAATGATACAGGAATGAATGATGCAGGAATGAGGAGATGCAGACATAGTGTTCCTCACTGCTGAGCAGATTTTTTCCCAGCTCAGATTATACTCTAAAGAATGAAATTACTCTCTAATACCAACCCCAAAACAAATTTATAGATGTAATTCCTATTTCAGTGCTCAGCAGTTCTTCATTTTCTTGTTTGGCAGAAGATAATAGATTTTTTTTCAGATGTCAAGCAAAGTTTTAATCTAATCTTTTGTCCTGGAAGTCATCTTGTATGTTTCATATCAGCAACTGATTATAATATAGGAATATAAAGCGTGGCAAAAGCACAGTGTCAGCAATGTAGTGAGAACATAAAATTAACTGCAACGACAATGCAGAATGCAGAGAAAAACAAACCCTTTCTTTCTCATCTTATTAATGGACTCACTAAAAATATACTTTAAAGTTATACCATAATCACATAATTACAAAAATCTAAATTGTACCAAAATGTTTCATTTAAAATGGGAAGAGGGGAAAGAGAGAGACGTTAAATCCAATTCCTGTATTCTTATGTATATCTTATATATCATATAATTTTAACATCTCAGTGGGAAAATAAAACACAAATGGGATAACACAAAAAGAGGAAAACTGAGAATGGGTGGGTAATGACGTTGAATCAGGGAGGAGAGAATCAAAGGGAGAAAAAAAATGGATTGAGAAATTAAAACAAGGAGAGAGAGAGACAATAAATATCAGCATCCTCGTCCGGGAAGCATCTTCCTCCACCCAGTTGTCTGTGTTTGCTGTATTAGAAGCCCTGTTGGAATCCAAACCCTGCAGACAAGCAGCCATCTGCCATCTTGGCTCCAGTCCAAACCTGCTCTGTGGAGCCAACATGGCACCCAGTCATTGAAAAGAATTACATTTAAAACTCACAGTCAAATAAGACATGTTGTAGAACATACTAAGACACACAGACTGTCAGAAGCCTAACTATAGGTAAATGACTTTCTCTACTAGTAGTGTGGTGAAAAAAATAGTTGCTGCATTTTGAGACACGCCTGTTAAAAGTTAGTTTTGTGTTCACCAACTGTAAAGGTTTTGCCTGTGAAGCTGTTCAAATTAATACAGAGATGGCAGCTGTTACCATCCGGCTCGTTGAGGAAAGCAGTAACATAATTGATAATGGTTGTAATGGTTCTAGTTTGTAAAGAGTTTAATTGTAGTTATAGTTAGCTCTTGGCTAAAAATACACAAAAGAACAAAAAGAGTTTATCACCCATAAGCTTACAAATGACAAATAAAGAAAACAAACAGTTATTCAGTTATTCTGCAACCTTAGAGGTCTCAAACTAAGGAGTGTCCAACTCTTGGTACACTGTATCAAACTAAGTGAGTTACAAAGGTTCCAAAAGCATTGACTGAAGCCACTCTGACAGGCAACACAAAGGCAACACTATGGAGTACAAAACACTCTAAATACTCTCTAAACTAAACACAATGATATGCAACCAACAGTGAGGCAAACTGATCGAGTAGTATGTAGCAGCAGTAGTTGGGCTGCAGTTTCAGGACCACAATCCTAGGACCAGAACTGCATTTCTAGGATCCTTGTTTACTTTGATACTGCCAGGTAACTAGCTAGCTATGTTACTCTTGACAGCCCCCCGAAGCCAATTACCCTAACCGCAACCACCAAGTGTGTGCCTAAACCTAAGTTAATGATTATATGCATGTCGTTCGGTTAACCCTACAGTTGAGCACCCAGCCGACATGCTAGCAGAGAGGATTAACCTCCTTCATGTTGCTGTGCATTACCACCACCACTCCACTAGATAACGTTGTAGCAAAAGAACTACGGTCCTAGAACTGTAGCCCCAGGATTGTGGGGGTCCTGAAACGGCAGCCTCCGGGACTGCAGGTATTCAATATTAAACTGATCACTGGTTCACTGCCACCCTGAACACAAGGACACACAAGCTATTTAAGGTGCAGCTGACCTTGATTGGAGACTTCTGATTGGCAGGTTCATTCAGATCACAGCCACACCAATCACCAACGCCAGCAAACAGCAACTAGGAAGTAGGCAGTCTCATCTCCACAAGGACCAATCCTCGATGGGGATTCACACAGCTGTATTAGTGTATTAGTATTAGTGTAACCGGCAGAATCACTAAAATGAACAGCACAATTAATACACACTAACAGCTACTGTCAATATAGACCCAAATAAAACATCCATAAATGAAAATTAGTTATAAATGAAATAAATAAGTGTTGATATTGGGTTTAATTTCATTGTAACTGCCAGTCATGGTGGCAACCAGAGATACTGTAGCTGTCTGAAAGTCCCCATTTGTCCTTCTCTTCTAAATTCCAGCTTGGAGGCTAACATGTTTTTTCCCACTCAGCCCGAAATTAATCTTAGCTAACAGAAAGCCTCAACAAATATAAATTGTAGAAACACTAATGTTATTGGTGTCAGGAGATGATGTAGCTTAGGGGCTAACAGCAGCACTGTGAATCAAATTACTACTGGCATTTCAGACATAGCAGTTATTTGGAAGAACCTATGGACTTATAAATCATATCTCATGTACTCTAGGCTAAATGATTGACCTCCTGGCTGACTACATGGGATAAGGAGGCAGACCTGCAAATCATGTAATATGCCCATGCTAGGTGCAAACACGTGTCTAAGCAAGCAACCTGGCAAACATTCTTTATATTTATATATCATTTTGAAAGCATTAGAAAAAAGATGAAACGAGGGGGATAAAAGAGAGGCCAGATATGTGAATGTTAAGCTAATATGAGATGGCTTCAGCTGCAGCCAACTTTTTCTCTAGATGACAAACGAGGACACGAGGTGAGCGTTAACTCTAGCTGACAAGTCTTTGGTGCAACAAGATGAACAGGCGTCCATTGACTGGTCTGTGAAGTTGGGACCAGTCTGTATGCAAGGCTGGTGACCTGCTTATACAGAGGATGATTGGCTGACCAGAGAGCTGATAAGGGAATAATGAACAGCCTGAAGGAGAGACGGAGAAAGATAGAGAAGCTATCGGTATCATTGTGATTAACTATGCCAACTGCACATACATGCACACACATAGAACTTTAGAGGGATCGTGGCATGACTATCTGATCTCAGGCTGAGGCTGAACCATCCAGACTCATTGGCATTATTCCATCCCCCCCCCACCACCACACACACACACACACATAGGCTCTTTTCTGGCTGTTCTCCATTATAAAAACTGCTACTCCCTCTCATGCATATACATACCCACATGCTCAGAAGTCACCAGTACATAACACCCTCTGAAAATGAAACTGTATAGAGGTTCATCCTGTTATTTCAGAAATATTTGAACTTTAAAATTTACTTTTCTGTTAGAATCAATGCCAATTATAACTAGAGAATGAATGTTAATTAGAAAATGGAGGAGCAGCTGAACATGTATGAGCGGTAGGAACAGGGGGAGTGGTACAAGTACCTTGAAGCGCAGGATGGAAGGGTGAAAGAAAATAAGTCAAGACAAGTGTGAGCATGGAAATTAGCAAAAATGTACTGAAAGAGATGAACTTTCACAACATTTTAACAGTCTAATGTTTGAACAGATTGACAATCACTTGACGAATACGCAAACAGAAAGGTTTTGACGGGCAAATGATCGGATGTTAGGAGCGGTTGCTAAGTGGTTGCTATGGTGTTACTGATGGTTGCCAGGTTTGTACCAAGTTGGTGCTATTTTCTCTTAATAATTAATTTCTCTGTTGAAGTCAATACCATGTATAATGAATAGGTGTGTGTTGCTGTCTCCCACTTCATCAGTCAGCACTGCGCACCTTATTATTTTGTTTTTGTTATTTGTTATTTGGGTATTTTTACTATACTATACTTGTATATATACTTTGAATGACTATGATCATGGAACCTAAGGAGTTATGATCTAAAAGTGATGGAGCAATGCCCTCAGAGAAACCCCAGTCTAGTTTGCAAATATATGTGTAAAGTATTTGTATTGCCCAAATGCAAAAAAAGTAAGAAGAGGAAAACATTTACTTATTCAGCAGAAAATAGAAACCCAAATTTGTCAAAAATCTTTATCCAATTTCTCTTCTGAGCTACATTATGTATATTTCATGTTAATAAGATGTTATCAATCTTGCTGGTTTGAGTCTGGAGTTCTCACTCATAGTCTGCATTTAACTTTGGAGTGATGGAAGAAGTACTCATTTTCAACTTAACAAAGCAAAAGAATTACTAGCCAAATTTACTTTAAATATTAAAGTAAAAGTTCTTGTTGGTCAAAAAGGTCCCTTTCAGAGAGTTATATATATATATATATATATCATATCACATCATATTAATGGAGTATTATTACTGACAGTTTCATGTTTATGAAATCTAATCTGTAAAGTGTCAGATGAGTGTAGTGGAGTAAAAAGTACAATTCTTTCAGGGAAGAACCTATTTTTTTTTCACATATGTGTAAAGATGAAGTAACAGTTCCAGCCTTTATGCCAAAAAGTTAGTTTTTTTAAAACGTTACCTACTGAACTTTAAAGTAAATGTTCTTTCCACCACAGGAGAGGATCTCTCTCTTTACCAGGTCAGAGGGATTATATGTGTCCCGTGTCCAGTATCTATATAATCACAGATTACATGTGATTACACAACACACACAGACTTGTGTATCTATGTAATCCTAACATCATTATTCTGACATGTGGTGAAAGTCAGCAAATTTCAGTTGTTTGTTTAATGACTGACACTGAGACAGATTAATTCAGAGTACTTAATCACCTTAATAATAATTGTGTGTATTTGTGCATGAGTGTGTGTCTCAATCCATGCAAAATCCACAATATGTTAAGCGAGTTCACTCTTAAGTCAAAAGCTGCATACCAGTGTTACATCTGTGCATGTAGACATGCATGAATCAGTGAGCATACATAAATTATGTGAGGATATACTGTTCATTGTTTGCACATTATGAGAATGTGTGTGCATATATGTGTTAATATGTGTCCACGTCTCAGCTGGTGTCATGTGGGCAAACGCTGAGGGGGCAGTATCCCTCAAAGGGGATTGTCACATGAAATAAAGATGCTGTTAATATCGCGCTGTATGCATGTGTCCCGGAGTGAGGGGTCTGTAATCTGCTGGATTAGTGCCTGTGGATTGAGACTGAGATTAATTCAACACCAATCGGGGGCTCCTCCTGCAGAAAGACAGTAATGAGTGTGTGTGAGGTCCTGTGTTTTTATTAATGGCATGGTTCAAGTCCGAACCAGGACATAGACAACACTGTATCTGCCCTCAGTTAGAAAATGAGTCATTTTAAATTTGGCTATAGGTGTCAGAAAAGGGGTTGGACCCTAATTTAGGCATGATCACAATGAGTGGCCCTAAGCAGCTGTTTTCAGTACAAAAAAATATATTTCGTAGCCTGCGGCAGAGGATATTGTCCCTGAGATTAAGTAGATTCACCTCAACTGTCAAAATGTACTGTATGTGTGGCTCAGCATATTGATACTGGCTAAAAGCAACAAGAACAAAAAACCACACTGTCTGCTGCAGCTAAACAAGGCTTAGCATCATCAGTACCTTCACTCTATGTAAATTTAAAGAAGAAGACATTATTTTACTTACATGATGCAACCGTATAGGCCTTTTTCAAGACAGACCCAACTGCAGGCTGAAGCCTCAAAGACACTGACTCAAAGAAAAACCCATGAGCAACGTCACTCAAGAGCACATCCATTAATGTGTTTGAGAGAGAGAAATGCCTGTTCCATTTTTCCAAACTCTAATAAGATAGGCCCCCGTGCACTAAATGCAAAAACACACATAATGTGTTTAGATGTTGAAATCGCTTACTTTCATTAATTTCAACATTGTTATTCTGCCCTCCTTTCTCTTACATTCCAAATTTCTCCATCCTCCTCCACACACACACACACACACACACAGAGCCCCTCCATTCCTCAGTTTTGACCTTTAAATACACTGTCAGTTTTTTTATATCTTTGTTGAGACACAAACTAAATCTGAAATCGCCTGTGGGCTCCTGTTCACAATCTCACAATCAATGCTTTCTGACATTTAGTGGGGCGGAAGAGGGGGAAATGTGCGTACAAAGAGTGTGCGCATGCATTTTATTGTGTGTACAAACCAGCCACCAATAGGTAGACAGGTGAGGTCAGTTTTCCTCAACTCATGTTCTAACCCAATCAGGGTCGACCCTCATACCTCAAAAATACCTCATTATTCCCATGTGTTTATGTTTTTGTATATGTACTGTGTGGGTAGCTTTAGTGTCTGTATATACACATATGCTGCAGGACCCCCTTGAAAATGAGATGATACATTTCAAGGGGTTTTCCTGAAATAAATTCAAATTCAATTCAATTATTGCTTCTGAGAAAGTTAGTGAATTTATTTTTGCAAATACTGTGAACAGAAAATAATTGTAGTGTAAATTCATGTAAATTCATCCAGAGGTAAATTACGTTATTTACTTATCCAGCTATAGCTTAGTTTGTATTTGTTTAATTTGCTAATCTAACTAATGTATTTTTTGGCCTTGTTGTTTAAATAGACACACAAAAAAGATTACATTAATTTTCACTGTGAAAAGGCCTTACAGACAGCTGGGACTTCATGGCAGAGCATGCTGCAGTCTACTCCTGCAGCTAGCTAGCACCCACAACTGTTTACAACTTTTTTAAAGTGTCTTATTAAAAAAACAGAAGTGTCCTGTCTCTGAAGGTTCAGCCTGTGGCCGCAACCACATCATTGGTTGCCAGTTTTTTAAATAACACAAACGTGATAATCCTTGCTTGTCGCTCAATCATAAAAGACTGTCAGTAGCTAGCATTACATTAGCAACAACAAGTACCAATTCATTGTAGATGTGACTTAGGGTTGCCAGGTTAGACAATCAATCAATTCAGGAAACGATGTATGAGTTTGGGGGCCCCTGGCGGCTGCGGGGCTCTAATCAGCCACTTAGTTGTATTATAGGATCGGTCCGCTCTGTAACCAGCAACGTTTATTACAGTACATGTTTCAAAGCAACCTACCCATTGAGACTGCAAATCAAACACAGCCTTGTTGTCACTTTCCTATTTTGTACCGCTGCTCTGTCTGAACAGTGCAATTTACAAGAGGTCAAGAATAATTTTAAGTCAAATTTCTACAGAAACACGGTGACATTGGCCGTTAAGAGGGCTGTCCTGAATGTTTGTTTTCACCTTTTAAAAAGTGCACTGTCTATAAATAAGACAATTTCATTAAGCTGAAAAGCCATCTGATTACACACAATACAAACACTATCCATACTCCGCCAAAATCAATATACAGCTCATCTAGCAACCCCAGCTAATGGAGGGTAAAGTAGCTGAAAGTGGGCCCGTGTAGCAGTGGTTATGCTGTCAAACTGATGCAGAGGTATTAGCACACATGACCTATTGGAAATTTGAATAGGTCTTCTGAATATTCAATAGAGTGTAAAAACACTGCAGAGGCAACACTGTCAAAATCAACTTCTGCACTCACACACTCATGCACAGCAGTTTACTTTGACAAGCTACGGCAATTCTGTGGTGTCCTGTGAATGAAGTGAATATGACCAAATGCATCACACATAAAAACACATTTCCTCTATTTTCCTTCTGTCTGTCTCCTAACTCGTGCACACTGACAATCTGTTGCCTCCTTTCCCTTGACTAAAATGTTGGACACACTTGAGAGTAATAATATACCAGCATGATTGAATGTCTATTGAACTGCAGAACTGTGAACGCCACTTCAGTCAGCAATCAACAAGGTTATCATCCCAGTCACAGTGGGTTCAGGACAGCGGCTTGTCAACAGTGGCTGTGATGGCTGCCCACACTGTCGGACCAATGAAGGAGATGATGAGGATGAAGTTACCCTCCAGATGTGACTATTTCATGCATCTGATTTTGACACAAACATATGCGTATAAAGAAGGTGCAGTAAGGATAATAAGTTGAGAAAGTTTGTGTGCTTTAAATTACTGATAATTTGTCAGCTTGATCAGAATATACAAGGAGCAACAAAGACAGAGACTGAGCATTCATGGATTTTAAAATGAAAATGTACCAAAACAAAATACTGGTTTACCATCTAAGATTAACGGATATTCCAACTGTGTGCTGGTTCATACAGATACAGAATGTCTTCCAGAAAATGACGTGTATTTCTGTTTTTACAGCACAAGCCAGTCTGCTCTTTCTAGGAAACAGTCCTCTGCTTGCCTCAGGCTGTCCTCAGAGTCTTTGTGCATTGACCATTTAAAGGTCAGGATTTGCTCTGGGGTTGAGTTCCCTAATGAGGTCAAAGTGCAGGGTCCATTTGTATTTATTTTTATTTTTTATTTTACATAGTTGTATCTGTGCTTATGGAGGAATCTATTATAAGGGGGGTCATCTGACCTGATAGTTAATAATGTATAATGTATAGTACCGGTATAACAGTTTATATGGATTACATTGCACATAGAAAGAATGCATCTCAGGAGCTTAGTTTTACTCAAAGACTTAAAGGAAAACAGTTTTTAAAACTTGTTTTTTTTTTTGTAGCTCCCCAGGGGTGCTATGATGAAATTATAAGCACCAGAGAAATTGCCGAAATCTCAGAACACAGCAACATTGCAAAAAATTAGTCAAATGTGGCAACAAGCACAAGCAGTCAGATCAAACTAGAACTAAAACGTCTGTCTTATAAATCCAGCATAGCTTGTAGCCCAAATTCCTGCTCCACCTTTAACCTGTCGTATTTGTCGTAGCTGTGTTCATTCACAATGGAATTCATTTTGAATCTGAATGAAAATTTAAACTATTGGAAGACTTCCCTTAAACATAGACAAAATAACCATGAACAGCAATATTGGTTCTCTATTGAAAGTCTACATTATTCCAAGATTTAATCTGTTTAGAATTTGAAACACCATCTAATACTGTGCAAAATGCAAACATCTTTTATGGCTCAAACTACATCTAAATAACATCAAACACATAACAATAGGCTTCAAGGTATTAGTGCATCTCACAAAAATAGGCATACCACGTCAAATGTCATCTGTCTAGACGGGAACAGAATCACCAAAACACAGTGGCAACCCAAAAACTGAGACACTGACGCCTTGAAGCCGCAATGTCTCATAACAATGGGATTAAAACAGCATTAATACCCTTGTTCAAAAACAACTCTCAAGCCCTTATATCCCTGTTTAAAATCCTCTTCCTCGATTCACCCCAAAAAACACTTTCCAAGTAATCAGCTGAACAGATAAGACTGGCACTTTTTATGGAAGTTCAGTGTTAAAGACTGCTGTGATTCATGTTCCTTATAAGAAAATTATACAGTAATAGTTGGAAATTACATGTATGTCATATTTTTATTGTCTAGCAGACAGTCTTTCAGACAGTACTTGATCTTCTGGAAGAAGGGTTTCATTGCTTTTGCATGTCACAGCAACTTAGTCATACTGACAATAGCCTCTACTTTTCATTAATTCAAACATTGGCATAATCCATCTGAGCCTATTACCTGTTATTTGGACTTTCAATAGTATCACATTAATCCCCTTTCACAGTCCCAATTGTATTTGTCGTTGGCTCACATTGGATCAATGAGGTTGATTTAATTCACAGTCAGGGCAGTCGATACCTGTAAATAATGCTAATTTAGATGTAAATTATACCATGCAAATAAAACATGCACAGTCAAGGTCAGTAGTGTAGGCTCTACCAAACTGTGACCTTGAAAAATACTAACAGAGAAAATAAGATGATCTGTATCCAAACTCGAGGTGTTAAAATAAGACCCATGTTTTTCTTTTGTTTAAAAATCCATGTCTCCTGGAAGGAGAAAAAACAAAAATTATCCTGGTTAATAGTGAGAGAAAATCACTTTAAACCAATGTGCTCCATTTTAAAAATCCATTATTTGTCCTTAAAAAATCAAAGAAATCATTAACAAGAGTCTACAGCCACCTTAGCAGTCAGGCTACACACATCAGTGATTTGAGCTAGATCTGCTAGCTAACAATGCTAACATGCTAATGTTCATGTTTACCATGTTCATCTTAGTTTACATGTTCATTTTTATAATTAGCATTAAACATAGAGTACTACTGAGGCTGACAGGAATGTCATTAGTTTTGCAGGTATTACAGTAAACAAACCAAAGCATTGGATAAATTAAGATTCTGATGACGCAATTTTCACATTAAAGTCAAAGAAAGAGGGGCAATACCTAACACACACCAAACTGAATTTAAAATAAATAAACCAGCTAACTCTGGCCTGATTGATTGTGTGTGTGTGTGTGTGTGTGGGGAGGGGGGGGG
>JAPMOB010197660.1:0-15837 GCA_029875015.1 Lepomis gibbosus
GTAGTGTCAGGTACTGTTGATGATGTGTTGTGAGAGCATCTTCCTGAAGACACCACTGCTACAGTCACTGACAGGTTAGTTTTTACAGCGGTGGTCCCATTATGTCCATTTCTGCCACTGAGTTTACCATAAAGCTAGTTAGCTAACGTTAACGTGCTCCTCTGAGAAGGCTCCCACCCAGCGGCCTGATTTCCTTTAGAACAAGTTAATGAAAATAATCTATTTTTCACACCGATGGTCATAAGTCCAGCGATGTAAGAGACATGTTCGTGTTGAAGTTGTGCGTATTTTCAGATGTTTGAAGCTCCGTGTTTGTTACGGCTAACGTTACCTAGGTTGCCGGGTTAATGTTCTTATTAAAGCAAATTTATTGTTCAATTTGATATTTTATTAACTCGTTTATTATATTTTGTGTAGCCAACATGTAACTACAGTTGCATGAGGTACACGTTATCAGTGCATGTGGATTTATATCAGCGAAGAACCCCACAACACCCAGACGGTGGTCGACACCTCCCTATCGTGCACCTAACGTTACAGTGAGACCAAAATGATGTTTTCCGCCCTTGTTTGGATCGGCAGCATACGTAATTGAAAATCTGGGTAGCGCAAAATGTTAGCAAGGAAATAATTTAGGCCAGGCTGGCAGTATTGGGGGGTTAACGTCTCTTTAGCTCTGTCAACACGTCACTAGCATTGTTGTTAATGCCACCCAGCTGGTCACGTTGGTTGTCGTTGTTGGCTGTGACCATAAGTTGCCTCTTTAATGTTGGCATGGCGGCGTCCTGGGTCGGAACCTTACATAATTCGCTACCTATGTTGTGCATTTACAATCCAAATATACAGTATTTTGAGAACTCAATGAAATGTGTGAAGGCCAGTTAGCCACTACAGTTGTCATCTTGTCCCGCAGCGCTGTGTCCAATGCATGAAACTTGATTAAGAGTCACAGTGAAACTAATATAAAGTCCATAATGAATTATCTCTCTTTTCCCACAAATGAAATATCTTAGAAATTATGTTTACACAGTTAAGGACAGAAACACTGTGCGATTGTGACCAATGACTACAGCACAGAAACATTAAGTCCTGCTATTTTCTTTCTTATAGTGAGACGTCTGTGTAGATCGCCTAAGTTATCTTCTGGACTGCATTGTGCGTTTACCATAACCAAACAAGCATGTAAGTTAGTTATTGTAGCTTAAATCTTATAGTCTAAGGCAGATATTTACATTTGTCAAATGGCAAACATTGTATTAAAAGAATATAGTCCTATTTTCAGTTTAACAATCATAATTGTTTAAACATGCAAAATATATCAGTTCTATGGTTGAAAGTTGAGGGTCGGACGCTACATGTGAAGCTCAGTGGTTAGCTGTGTTGCCTCACAGCAGGAAGGTGTTGGTTTCAAACCTGATCAAGCCAGCCGGGCCTTTCACTGTAGATTTAACATGTTCTCCCCATCACTGCATGGGTTTTCTTCCCACATTCCAAACACATGCAGGTTGAATAAACTGGAATCTAAATTGTTCGTAGACATGAATGTGGTTGCCGTTGTTTTCAGACCTGTGATGGACAATCTATGCAGGGAGTATTCTTAGTAAGTCTTCATATGTTGAAGCACATCTTAGTTACACATATTATTTCCTCACTTTCCAGGCAGAGCTTACATTCAGACCTCCTCAAACATCGCCTCCCTCTTTGGCACTCACCATTGCTGCACCACAAAGTTCTTATCTTGACCTCAGCCTACGATTGACTAAGCCAGACCAACAAAGATGTCCCAGCTCCAGTTTCAGTGTTCGGCTAGCCCCATGCCTGCTGCTTCAGCTCCACTGCAGCTCGGACAGCCACAGCCTGGCTACAGTATCCCTTGTGCTTCGGGCACACTACCCTCGGAGAGTGCCAGCCAGCCCATGAGGAGCTCCGCTCTCCCAGCGGGCTCTGCCACTCCCTATAATACCACCACAGGTTTGTTATTTATTTGTAAAAGCTTACTTTTTATTCTACTAGTAAGTAGTTTTGTGCACAGTAAAGTTTACCTTTGGTCCAGCATTTGTTCTTTTAAATATAACTGTTTTTATATTTCCCCCCCTTAACGGCTTGCTAAAGCATACCGTGTGCTGTCAGATTCACACTTGTATTCCAGACCCCTCTCTCATATTGTACTGCCTATGGAGGTCTTTCTGTACCTGCATTTGTAATATCTAGGTTTTTATACCCTTGTTTTCAGAGGTTTATCAAGCCCTGCATGTCTTTCTCAGGCCATTTGTTTATTTTACAGTATCTAACATGGCAAACCCTAAAGAGAAGACCCCTATGTGTTTGGTGAATGAGTTAGCCCGTTTCAACAAGATCCAACCTGAGTATAAGCTGCTTTGTGAGCAAGGACCAGCTCACTCCAAGGTACTTTGAGAGTATTTTTTACGGATAAACTGAGCGTGTAATTTCATATATGCTATGACGTCTCTTGTCACAACATGAGATTCACGTTGTGAGTCACATAGAATCTTTTGAACGTACTCTGTCTCTGTCAGATTTTCTCAGTTAGACTAACACTGGGAGATCAGTACTGGGAAGCCGAGGGGACCAGTATCAAGAAAGCCCAGCATTCTGCTGCTGCATCTGCCCTCGCTGAGACCACACTTCCCAAGCCCACCATAAGGACGCCCCGCAACACAGGCAAGAACCCAGGTGGGCTCTTCCCACTGGCTCTGTCACAGTCTCTTTCTAATAAGAGTTTGCTCATGTATTTGGTTTGTTGGTTGTCTTTGTGTTGGCCTTCCAGCAGATGGCATGACACATACCATCGAGTTAAGTGCACTATGTATGAAGCTTGGTAAAAAGCCTATGTATAAGCCCATCGACCCATACCCGGGGATGAGACCACCAAACTTCAACTACAACGTCCGGGCTCCAGGACCTTACCAGCGCTCTATGCAACAGTGAGTTTCCTTCATTAGGAAAAAAGGAAGTTCTTTCATTTTGTCCTATTTTTGAATCATATCAAGATTGAGATGTGGAAAAAAAACTTTTTTTGTGCATCCAGGTACTATTACCCATTTCCTCCTGTGGGACCAATGATATACCACATGGAGCTTTCCATCGGAGGCCAGCAGTTTGTTGGGAAGGGACGCACACGGCAGTTAGCCAAACATGATGCTGCTGCCAAGGCCCTGAAAGTGCTGCACAAGGAGCCAATATTGCAACAGTTGCCAGTGGTGAGAAAAGGAGCGCACACTTGAAATGGTGCTAGGACTTGGTGCTATTTTATTCAAACTTGTTGCTATTTTTCTTTTAATATGCATTTTACTCTTGACAGATGAATGGAGAGCCTGAGGAGGAGAACCTAAACAAATCAGAAATCAGTCAAGTGTTTGAAATTGCACTTAAACGCAACTTACCTGTCAACTTTGAGGTGATTATACAGTTCCTTTTATTACTGTTAATAGAAATACATCAGTTCAGTGATATGTAGACAAGATGTATGACCGTTTCTTATCAAGTTTATTAATATAAGGTAATGCCTCCGTACTTCATGATTTATCACTGTTGTTTTCCAGGTTTTAAAGGAAGAAGGCCCTCCCCACATGAAGAGTTTTGTAGTGTGTGTTACAGTTGGGGAGTTTACTGGAGAGGGCGAAGGGAAGAGTAAAAAGATTGCCAAGAAGCTGGCAGCAGCAGCGGTGCTGGGAGAGTTGAAGAGGCTACCCCATATACCCAGTGTGGAAAAGACGCTGCCACGCATCAAAAAGAAAACCAAATCCATCATCAAGGTAACATAACCGGTGAGCTGGAGTAAGAATAATCAGTATAGACCTCAATCATCATCAAGTGGTGATGGTTAACTTGTCACACCAACAGCTGCAGACCAGCCCAGAATATGGTCAGGGAATGAATCCCATCAGTCGCCTGGCTCAGATCCAGCAGGCCAAGAAGGAGAAGGAACCGGAGTACAGCATGGTGACGGAGAGAGGTTTGCCTCGACGCAGGGAGTTCGTCATGCAGGTGATTTTACAGAAATTGAGGCTTGCCTGTAGTATGATGTATGCGGCATCAGACTCCTTCTTTCCTCTGCTTGTTTATTTCTCAGCCATTCATTTCAGTTTGCTCATTGGTTTCTGGTACAGGTGTCAGTGTGTGGCCAGTCTGCTGAGGGAATGGGACCTAGTAAGAAGGTGGCCAAAAGGAACGCAGCAGAGAAAATGCTGGAGCTCTTGGGGTACAAAGTGCCTCAGCCTCAGCCCCCTAAACCGGCACTCAAAACTGACGAAAAGGTACCACTACACATTTATCGAGCAAGTCTTTTAAACATGGCAGACAAGAAAGTTTTGTTATGTGTGATAAACCTTCATTCTGTCAAGCCTCTATATTGTCTTTACTATATTTAGACCCCTGTGAAGAAACCTGGTGATGGCCGCAAAGTGACCTTCTTTGAACCTGGTTCTGTAGAGGACGTGGCAATGAGTAAGTGCCAATAGATGTACTAGACTCATACACTCGGCAGTGGACATATTGTATAATTCATTAATTATCTCTGTTGTGCTTCTGTACCCTTTGCAAATTTGCTTTTTCTTTGAAGGTTCCAAGGAGGAGGACTTCCGTCTGCCTTATCTGAGCCACCAGCAGCTGCCTGCAGGTATCCTGCCCATGGTCCCTGAGGTGGCTCAAGCAGTCGGGGTCTGCCAAGGATCCCAGGCCAAGGACTACAGTCGTTCAACGCCCAACCCAGGCAAGGCCACAATCACTGCCATGATTGCCAATGAGCTGCTTTATGCAGGGACATCGCTGACTGCTGAGACTATCCTAAAGAACAAAAATAACCTGAACCAGCTGCCCCACGGACCCCTGACCAGGCCTTCAGAACAGCTCAGCTATCTTTCATCTGTGCAGGGCCTGCAGGTAACCGGCAGCATGTTCTGCTCTTCTGCCTTTGGTGAACTCAGTAGGGCCATTAGTGTGCATGCAATTGATTTGATTTAGATTAAAATGGTAAAAGTTAATTGAAATGATTTATTTTCTTGCAGGTGGAATACAAAGATTTTCCCAAAAACAATAAGAATGAATTTGTGTCACTGATCAACTGCTCTTCCCAGCCACCGCTCATCAGTCATGGGATTGGGAAAGATGTAGAATCTTGTCATGATATGGTGAGTTTTTGTTTTTTTTTACCTTATGTGTAGAATGCATCTGTAAAACTTACAATGTGAGAAAGCACATTGCGTGTGAGCTACCTTAAAAGTTATAGAAGAGACAGTGCTCCAGCCAAAATCCAGCACATATTAGAAATCATTGATAAAGGGTAAATAGGAACAAAATGCTGAAAACAAGTGGCTTTCAATGAGTCAAACATATATCAGTTTCTACAGGATCAGTCTTTGCATGACCATGTTGAGTCACTAAATGAAAAAAAGCTGAAACATGTTTAGCTTGGTGCTTGAAATGTTAAAAAAGCAGCAGATGTATCGTTACTCACTATAACATTATCCAGTGTTAACAAAGCAGGAGTATTTGCTCATATGCTGCAATTTCTGCACAAATGCTTTGCTTCTTAATTTAAATTAGGGGCATTATATTTTCTCTTTCCCCGCGACCCTGTACGCAGGATAAGCGGTTGACGATGGATGGATGGATGGATGGATGGATATTTCCTCTAGTGTGCAACCCCTGTGAGCAGCTGTAGTACCAGTGATAGTACCAACACACTCTGTAGAAGCATTTATTTCCCGAAAAATATAGAAAAGTTTATTTATTTAGATTAGTGATAAACCTTAGGGGAGTGAGTGTAGCCATGTGACAGTGACCAAATGGAGTTGCTGATGAGTAAAGCCCTTATACCATTACAAAGACACAACAAACACCCTGTTTTGTGTTGGATGCTTCCTGGACCCCGCTCCAGTTTTTTTTAAAGAATATCTGCTACCAAGACACTGAGGCTTTATTTTTACAGAATTGTACTCAACTGAGTAGCAGTTGTCTCTTGAAAAGTGGTGACTGCCGTGTAACCTATGTGGCCCTTCACCTCTACAGGCTGCACTGAATATATTGAAGTTGCTCTCTGAGTTGGACCAGCAGCCAAATGAAAGGACAGGAAATGGACCAGTCTCTCGGTAAGCTATGACAAACACTGTCGCTAAATGTAGCTGTCTACAATAAGCCTTTCATTTCACTAATAATCAAAATGGCCTTTGTTGTTTGCCACTTTTCCAAGAGGTGCGTGTTTCTCAGGAAACCGTAGGAGATAACTGATTCCTTTTTAGAACTTAAGCAGAAGACTCAGCTTTTGCTTAACAACTCTGGTTGTAGCAAACGCTGATAAAACTGTTGTTTGAGTACTAAAAGCTCAGCAGTAGGTTATTAATAGTTTCCAGGCCTCAACAGGCTTTTATCTTTTGGTTTGTTGTTATGCATGATTTTTCTTCCCTTATGTTTATTGTGTAAACAGGACAGTTTATGTAAATGCACGTTAATGCTTCCATGGGATTTGTACATTAAATTGAATATATTAGATTGAATGGCACTCGTTCACATAAACACAGCTATCTATCAAAGGGATATTTCTAACGGTGACACTTTTACTTATTATCCACAGGTGTGGCAAGCAGGAAATCGAAGGTGACTTGCACCTCAAACAGGCTAACTCAAGCACATTGGCACAGACCCTGGATGGCACTGTTTAGATGATCAGGTTTGGTTGTCTGTAAAAGCACTAGAGAAAACTCAGACACTGTGTTCTTAGTCTGCTTTAGAAGGCTACAGAAAGCTTTATGCCCTGTAGGCTCTAAACCATCACTGTTCATATTCATTGTTCCAAAATGTTCACAGTTAAACAAGATTGATAGGAAAAAATTGTTTCTTCCCCTTAGTGTTGTTTAATTGTACACATTATTTATTTTGTTACGTTGTAGAAAAAGCAGCTGCATCCTAGTCAATGAGTTTGGGGTTTTCTTAGTGGAGGGAAAAAAAGAAGCTGTGAACTGTGTTTTGTTTTGTCTAGAACTTGTTTCCTCTCTGTGAGACCTTCTAACTCTTGTTTTTAAGTCTTTATGTTTTATCCCCCATTGAGGTAGCTCATTACAAAGGTTTAAACCTCATTTTTGTCTAAGGTGCAGCTGGCGAACCCTTGTTGATTTTCCTATAGTGCTTTACATCAACAACCAGTGTTAACAACATTACCATGTAGGGCTGGGAAGAATTTCTGACTAAATGTAGGTGTGTGGTAATGTGATGTTGTCTCTGCTGTGTGTGTGGCAGGGACATTTCCCTGTTACGTCAGTTCCCCTGATGCTCCTTTTTCCTCCTTTGTCAACCTTCCCTTGCCCCTCTCTCCGCTCCCCATGGTAATTAAACATACGTGCTTAAGTGCACAAAACAATGACTTCTGGTATCTTCTCTTTTTCTTGCCCTCTCAGTGACAGAATATAGAACTGAGCTGAGGTTTGGGTTATGTCAGTATTATGGCTGTATTATCACTTATAAACTTTCAGTGGCATCGTACCACAATCATGTTGTATCAACGTTTTCCAAATTTCTGTTTTCCAAATGAATGAGTCCATCAGGTGCAGTTTAATGCGACAACAAACACTTTGAGTATCTACTCTGTCAGCAGTACAACGAAACAACTTTTGTATTTGTGTACAGCTCTACCAACAATTTCTTTTAAAGAATTCAGTCAATAATAGTGAAAAGCATAAACACTGGATTATATGCGTGAGTCCCTCGTCCTTAGGTAGGCAGTTTGAATCCAGCTCTGGAATGGTGGACTCTCCACTTACCATTAAAACTAAAGAGGTAATTAATTGTACAATGTAAATAATCTGAATGGCTATTGTTGAAAACATGCTGACTATAAAATGTATCAAAATTTATCATCATATTGCTCAGTCCTAGGGCCCAATGCAGGCCTGGGTATTTAAATTTGAAAGATTTTGATGGTGATTCTGTTTATAGCATCCTGGTTCTGATACTTGTGATAATATTTGATTTAAGAAATGTTGAAAACGAATAACATCTTAACTTTCATCAGAATTTAGCTGCTATAAACAGGTATTCTGTGATAGTCTTAAAGCTAAAATCAATTAAAATGTGAATGATCTCTTATGTTTTAATGCAAAATGTTGCTGTTTTATTTTAGTGGGTAAACCTGAGCTTATTGTTGGATCTTATTATTATGATGGGATGAGTCAGCTGTGAAGTCTACTCTACCTCCAGAGGACTGCCTATGGTCAGTATCCACAGTGGATGTGAGAAGTGTCCTGCTGGGAGTGAATATAAGTAAATCTGCTGGGCCTGATAATATCCCTGGCCATGTACTAAAAACATGCCAATCAGCTAGTTGATGTTACTACTGACATTTTTAACACATCACTGTTTTAGGAGAGGGTTCCCGTCTGCTTCAAGACACCCACCTGCGTCCCTATAACTAAAACGTCTGCAGTGTCTATTCTGAACCTGCCCCCCTCACCCCCGTTCTGATGAAGTGCTTTGAGAAACTGGTTCTCCAGCACATAAAGAACAACATCCCATCCAGCCTGGGCCCTCACCAGTTTGCTTTCAGAACCAACAGATACACAGAGGATAGCAGGTAGAATGCAATTTAGAGATCAAAAGAAGCGGGTGACAGCAAGAAATGTTTTCACACCCAAGTTATCTCATAATGTAATGTGACATACTGCCTACTTTAATATTATATATGCCCTTTTGTTAATGTCACTTGGTAGCAGGTAGTAGACTAAATCCAACAGAAGATTGATTTATTTCATGTCACAATATACATTTCAAACCACAACATCTATATGAAACATTGTTATTAGTATGAAGTGTTGGGATTGTCTTTGGAGTGCTATGTATTGTAATTCTGTGTAGGTAGAACAGTACTGAAGTGAACACCTTTTTGTTAGACGAGAACAGATTTTATTTAATGAATGTGCTGCAATAAGAGAACATATAATGCATTCTTTGCATTTGAACATTTATACAAGTGAATTTCCCGTCATCCTTATGTATATAAATACTAAATAACATTTCCACCATGTGGTATGTAAAACTATATGAAATGAACACAGTGATCAGCAGAAACATCAGGGATTTAAGTTATGAAAGATTTCATAAGAAAGCACACTAAAAGGCAGTACACTCCCCAATCACAGCCTGTTCACCCTGCTGCTGTCTGGCAAGCAAGACAGAAGTATTTTTGTTCCACCAGACTCCAGAGCAGCTTCTTCCCTAAGGCTATGAGACTCCTTCATTCATGTATATGTATATTTTTTTCTGTATATATATTTTTTTATCATTTCTGACAAATAAATCTACCTTGGATTTTAAATGATTCTGTAGCAAGTGCTCCATCATTAGTCAAACTTGCTCCCCTGCATTAAAATGGGCTATTTCAGGGATTATGTTTTACCGTATCACTGCTTCGCTTGAGATTAGCTACACTTGTAAGCACTCATCCACAATACTGTAAAAAACTATATGTGTGCATTGATGTGCATAATCTGCACATAATCCGCAAGTTAGAGGGAGAAATTGGCCACTGAAAAGTGTTTTTTGTAGTAATCAGTGAGGGAAAATAAAAACATGTTTCTGAAAGAATACATGGTTATTATATACATCTGAATTATGTCCCAATTCAGACTCACTTGTTAGAGTAGTGGTTTTCAATCATTTTATTTTATGTAAACACAATACAGCGTGATATTCTGGTACATTGTTAAGTAAGCACAGATGTTAAAGACACTCCCATTCCCCTTTAGGCCAGTCCAGGATTTAGTCACAAGTATTTTGTCATTTCACAGGTTTATGATGATGTTTGAAGGCACTTTAAACTTAGTCTGAACATTATTGAAATGTTGCGTTGCTGATGACCACTTGGCTGAGTAGTCATCAAATACACACTTCTGAATGGTCAGTCTCAAAATCTAAAACCCCATCCATTAGGCTGCATTGCTTATCATCCACATGCTACTAAATCCTGGCTGTAATTGGGCTGTTTGGCCCACTGCTGTCCACGCATGCAGAGGGGATTTTTTTTTTCCTTTTTTGTATTAACTGGAATATCAGCCATTTGAATGACATTTGATTTAAATTTTATGGATTTGACTCCCAAAGCTGTATAAACTGTACTTAGGTGTGATTATGCGGAGAGATTAGGCGATAGTTTCTTCATGGTGTCAATGAAGGGGTACATGCACTTGTCGGACCCCATGAAACGATACGTAACCACATTAGATTCCCATGGCAACAATCTGGAAGAAAAATGTGTGATAAAACATCAGCTCTTTGCACGCATGAAGAAATGTCAAAAGAGGGAAAAACATGGCAGCACTTTTAAAATACAGCATACAATTTACAGTGTAGTTTTGTTCTTTGAATTAGGTACTAATCAAATATTATCAGTTCCTACAGTGGAAGATAAGACTATGGGGAACAAGGGAGTAAGAACTGTACATTTTGGAGAAAAGGACTAAATTCACTTTTGTAAATATTGGGCATCTATGCTCCTGCAGTACAATAGTGGGAAAAAAACCCTCAAGTTTGAAGTTTTATTGTACTGCAACCGAAAGACCAGAAACTGGTTGGCTAAATTAACTATGAAGTGTAACTGTGAAACACAGTTGCAGGAAAAAGTATGTGAACTCTTTGGAATTACCTGGATTTATGCATAAATTGGTCATAAAATGTGATCTGACTTTCATCTAAGTCACAACAGTAGACAAACACAGTCTGACACAGAAACAATCATATGTTTTCATGTTTTTCTTAACACACCGTGTAAACATACACAGTGCAGGGTGGAAAATATTTGTGAACCCTTGGATTTAATAACTGGTGGCCCCTCCATTAGTGGCAATTACCTCAATCAAATGTTTCCTGTATTTGTCTTACCTGATGAACTGATGAACATCAAGGCTTTTGGAGACACTTTTGTAACCCTTTCCAGCAAGTCAACAATTCCTAATCTTAGTCTTTCAAAGAGTTATTTTGTTGAATGCATGGTTTACATCAGGCCATGCTGAATGAGAATAGCAAAATTAAAATTGGTGTGTGTGTGTGTGTGTTTTTATGGCAGGGCAAAGCTAACCAACACCTCCAATCCTGTCTCACTGATTGGACCCCAGGTTGGCTGACTCCTTTCAATAAGCTTTTGGAGAAGTCATTAGCCTAGGGGTTCACATACTTCTGCCACTCTCCACTGTGAATGTTTAAATGCTCTTCAATAAAAACATGTTTGTGTGGTGTTATTTTGAGCAGACTGTGTTTGTCTGAGGCAGATCGGATCACATTTTATGACTAATTTATGCAGACATCCAGGTAATTTCAATGGGTTTACATACTTTTTCCTGCAACTGTATGTTACACAATAATTACTTTGTTCTGCAGAATATCGTGAAGAATATAGTGTTGTTAAAACGTTTTTTCTTTAACGTCAGTCTGGTTTCTAAATCACATATGTACCAAGTGTTTACAAAAATATACTATACTAAAGACTTTATAAATTAGATCTATTTTCCTCTAAAATACCCAATTGTTACTGTTAGTCTTGATTTCCTCCACTGTATCTACATGTAAGTATTAAGTATTTTGTTTTTACTTGATTGTAAATCACAGGCTAAGAAAGTGTTACCAAAAGTATTTGTTTTGGTCTATATAAAGTTGTAGCTTTGTACTTACGCTCTGGAGACAACGGGCAAGTAGGTGAGGCGAGGTATGCATACTAATGGTTGGTTTATCAGGATGGCGTTCATGGCCTGCTCAACACAATACTGGGGATCCAGAGGGGGAAGGAGTAGTTCCATTTCCTCCCTGTTTGTGGCACAAAAGGACAAATGGGCTGTCACTCATGAGTATGCAGTGTTTTTGAAAGCCAACCCATGGTAAAACAGAAACAGCCACTCTAACAGAATGCCGATCCAAGTCAAAATGTCCCTGTACTGAATATGTGTTGTGCAATGGTAGACAGAGATTTAGTTTAGAATATAATAATACCCCAGTATCATATTTTAGCATTTCAGGACAATTGCTGTAAGGAACCCCTTATGTGGAAATACATACCTGAAACTAGTGAACCAGAGGCAAGCCGAGAAGTAGGACAAGACATGGGTTCACTGTAGAATGAAGGACTCTATTGTCTTGTGTTTTTATAAACCCAAGAACTTCACTTCACATAATGATGGATATTTGGTTTGTTTTTGTTGTGCCAACAGGATATGTTCAAATATATGGGTCTAAGTGATGCCATTTAGATTGTAGGAAATACCGTTTAAAGACGTGATGTGATTTAAAGGGATAGTAAGTGATTATAATCCAATGCACTTTGTTAAATTCAGCAAATATTATACACAGTTTGCTAGCTCTGTTTTGTGTGCTCTGAAAAAAATATCCGGTTTTCATACACAGCCCTGGCTCTGTAAATAGAAATCAAAGAAAGTGGGGTGGACCTTGCAAGACTACATTGTTGCAGCCAATTGCAGCCAACAGTTAGTGCTTGTGCAGAGGAGTGATGTGTGGAGGTGGAGCAGTGGGACAGAGAGTTCTATACACCAGCACATTTGAAGGTGCTGGATTCCAGGCACTGTGAAGAAGGAGAAATGGCCGCAAAACAGCCAAAAAGGAAAAGGTCTGAAGATTATAAACAGAGAAGAAAGGTTTGTGACAAGGCAAGGGCGAAATGGTTTTCAACACTGGAGAAACCTCAGAGATTTCAAATTTGATGGACAGAGCTTCTGAAAGAGCAGGAGGGATATATTTGTTTGGCAGTTGAGTTCAAATGTCAACAGTGCTGCAGAATCACTTACTTTCTACTTTCCTTTAATGAGGCAAATACAGAGAATGGCAGTATGTGAGTATTTATCTGGTGTACCTTATCTTGCAGCCTTCAAACATGCCCGTATCAACAATATAGGGGCACACAAGAGTAGTCTTCACTCCTTCAACCTCCTCAGCCAGCAGCTCGTGGGCCAGAGACTCGTGGAAGCCCACAGCAGCAAACTTACTGGCACAGTAATCCTGTCTCAAACAAAAATCAAAACAAGAAAATTTACAAAAATAACTTGCAATTTGCCAGACCTACTCAGACTGCTGTTGTTGTGATAATACGTATGAATTGTCTGACTTCATTGGCGGACTTAAGCAGGGAACTGTGTGAAAGACACACAAATTACTGTTGCAGTTCACCTCGACACAAGCGGTGCTGAAGAGACCGAGGACACTGGCGATAGTCACAATGTGTCCATGATTCTGCGCCTTCATCTGCGGGAGGAAGGCCTTCACTGTCTGAGGCACACATACATACATTGTTATTTTGCAGGGGGTCATTATGAGGCAACAAACTGCAGCGCTCATGTGACTTGTAGTGACTTAAATCGATGCTCATTGTGACGGAAGCTTACGTTGCACGAGCAGCTTCATATTAAGAGGATTTATGTGTGTGCAATCCTACAGTCCAAAGCATGAGGGGGATAAAGCTATTAACACAATACCTTTAACATGTCACGCGTCACACTACGCACAATAACCTGCTCTGTACAGCAGCTGATATTGGAAAGATTTATTCAATTGCTTCAATCCCAGCTCTAACTTTTAGTCTGTGCTGAATCCTTGTCTATCGTCCACGTATGCTAAGTGCAGAGCCGGGCAGATTACAATTTTTTTAATTAAATAATGTTTACTAATCAGGGAACAAAATGTAAAAAGGTGGCACACCATCAAAGCAGTCAGTGAATGTGCAGTAGTGTTTAACAATCACTTAATATATACAAGCAATCAAGACAATGACTGAACTGTCGGCCACTGTCTTGATTCTGTACTGTGTATGTGATTTGCTGCACTGTGAAATAATAGACCTTCTTTATTAAACTATGAAGCTACACTGACAAACTGACTGTTTTGATGTCATATATGAACAAGTTTTAGTCCTTTTACATAATTAGAAAAGCATTTATTGTTCCTATTGAGCAGATTAGTAAAAAGGTCAACAAATCAAGTATGATTGGTCTTCAACACTTTTCATATTGACTAAAGTTTCCTCACCCAGAAGAGGGCATGGCAGTTGACTTTCATGGTCCTCTCAATCAGTTCATCAGGACAGTCTAACATGCGCTGCCCAGCCACCACTCCAGCATTGTTCACCAGTATTGTAACGTCCCGGCCCAGGTCCTTTCGTACAAGGTCTGCGTTGCGGTACACATCCTCCCTGTTGGTCACATCCAATGTGTAGGTATGCGCCTTACCCCCCATCTCACGCACCAGCTTGGCTGTCTGCTCATTGCAGCTGCTGTTGATGTCCCACAGCACCACTTCTGCCCCATGCTTGGCGAATTCCTGAGCAAAGAGACGACCCAGGCCACCGCCTGATCCGGTGATCAGCACCAGCTCACCGTCAATGGACTTGGTGCGCGGGGGCATGACGACCCGCACAGAATTGCGGAGGATGAAGTAGATCACATCCAGCAGCATCATCTGGAGGTCCATTAGAAAAATCATGTTGATCTAAGTGCTGATGGCCTTGATTGTAAGAACAAATATCTCAGTAGTGGATCAGACTGTACACCTGTCACCTATGAAGGTAGGTTCCCCACTGTCTGACTATGTGTTAGATTGTGTGAGTGCAAAGGATGCAGACAGCCAAGCTGGTGTTTCCTTCCTCCTGTGAACCTCAGCCTCCATCCGTGGTTTATTTAAACACTCTCCTCCTGGATTAGAGGAAATACTTTGAGCTCCTAATAATGTGAATGTATGCACCACCACTGAGGAAAATAACATGTGCCATATGGCATTACACTAAGTTAAAGATAAGCTCACCACTTGCACATGCTGTACACGTGAAACTTTTGCATAGCATATAGCTACACATAATTTACTTACTTACTATGTGAAATACTTGCACCGTATATATAAAATACATGCATTGTATATGTGTTTAAACGTTCATCAATTTTTTTCTAATGCTTCTCAGTAGAAGAAGAAGGCAGGAAAAAGGAAGAGATGTGGATGAATAATACAGTTTTTCTACCTGCTTACATTCAGGTGAAGAGGCTAATCATCATCGTACAATGGGACAGATTGGTCAGTTTTCACCATTCATTTATGTTAGTTAAGGCCCCACAACAATTGCGAGAGAATGTTGATGCAATATATTCTTTGTGTAAAACAAGGTGGATTCTGTATAATAATGAATTCCTGCCTCAGCAGAACCACTGTCAATCATTCCAGATTAATGTACAGGACCAGTGAGTATTTTTCATATTTATAAGTTGCACAGAAGTAAGAAAGTGAGAAGGAAGAGCTGCTAATGAAGTTTACTTCTACTACTCTAAATTTTCCCAGACATCTTGTACATGTACATAAGAGCAGTACAGGGGCTCAGAGGGTAAGCACTGCTGCCTCATAAATTATGGTTAAGCAGCGTGATAAAGTTTTACATTTTTAGTTCAGTGTTGAGCAAAGGGACACCAATCATGAACAAGCTTTGGTCCCAGCTCTACCTCTGCCCTGTAAAGCAGTCAGAATTATCTTAAACTAGAACATAAGGAGATTACATATATGTGAACTGTAACTCTTTGCACTGTTCCTTATGTCCCAGAAAGGCTGCTTGTTTTTGTATCACATTCTTGTGTTCTCAGTGAACACTGCCAGCCTTGTGTACAATGTTAGCATGTGAGCCACATTGAGAGAATCAGAGAACATGCATGTTTCAAACACTTTATTATAATATCCATTATTCACCATTAAAAAATATTACATAGTCTTTTCCTTTACCCTGACACACACACACACACACACACACACACACACACACACACACACACACACACACACACACACACACACACACAC
>JAPMOB010197663.1:0-17051 GCA_029875015.1 Lepomis gibbosus
CTTCCTCTTGGAAATAACTTGACAGATTCTCGGCTCCATCTCCACGTTTCCCCACATCTGCTAAGGACTGATCATCTGTTTAGTGTGTGTTTCTCCAAGCAGACCAACTCTTTGATTACAGCAGACTTTTACCATCAACACACAGCAATTAGGCAGCATAACTAACTGAGTCAACACCATTAAAATTCACTTCTCTGTTTTCATTTGCCTGTCTTCCACCTTTTTTAGCTGTATAGGAAGGCTTTTGAATATCGTGGCGGCTATACTTTTTTTCTGCCTTGAGCTGGTGAGCTGGAGATACACAATACTCTCTAGAGTTACATGTTAGTAAGTTAGATCAGGAGGGAATGGAGTTTTTAAACAAGTTATATCAGATCCTGACTGAAGAGGGTTGTTCCTCACACGCTTGAACTTTAAAAAAGAATAATTAGATGACAATAAAAACAGCAGATAAAAGACGTGCAGCAACCAAGTGGATAAAGATGGGTAAAAAGTGAGTGGTTCTGGATGTGAAGAAGGAGAAGCATGCTGCTGTGCATAGAAAATAGAACATTTGCACTAAGAGCAAGATAAATTGTCTTCCTCAACCCCTCTGTAATAAATGTCTTTCTTCATGTAGTTGGTTATCAGAGTGTAAGTTTAATGATCTCTGGCATAGTGGTTGATGCAGCCCTTAAACAGGGTGATTAGAAGGTTTTAAGGTTGGGGAGAGCATTGCTTACATTATTCATGGCGGTCTAGACTGCCAGCTCTGAGCGGGGAAACACACAGTCAGGGCTTTGCCAGGAAGATGAGGGAAAGGAATGCCAGTCTAGCCTACATTAAGCCGAAACACATACACACACACACACACACACACACCCTAAAGTGCACATACAGTGTACAGTACTACTCTCCCCAGAGCAATACCCACTAACACACAGCACTCCTAAATCTAATCTGACACGTCTGACCAGCAAATCAGCTGCAGTGGCCTGAGGTGACCTACCATGGTTCCACTCAGCCAATCCTCCTGCTGTTTGACGAGGGGGTTTCCTTTCTCATCATCCCCATTCCACAGAGATTACTTGTTATCAACGGCGCCTATCATAGTTTAATGCACTGTGAGCTTACACAGTAAATACACCAATAGAAATCAGTTGCTCATTGGTGAAACATATACTATAATGATAAGACCTCTGGTAAAACACACAGGTTATGTAAATTGGTCTAACCTTATTGATGAGGGAGGGGCAAGGGCGTCGTTCACTGTGCTCTATTTTTAGGCTGAGGTGTGAGCAGGAAGCCACTGATGCAGCTGTTCTACTGTGCTGTTTTCTTTTGATAGGACACGTCAAATCAAAACCACAAAACTAATATTAGTAGCAGTTACAAAACAGCAAACTCTGAACACATTTGGAGCATTTTATCCAACCCCTCCCGGTTTTCCATTTCCATCTTGACCCATTGAATGATAATTCACGGAACAGTCTCTTGGCGTATGCCACGATTTGTTGTGTGAACTAGTTTCTGGTGTCTGTGCCTAAAATGTGATTAACGACTGGTCCACAGAGAGAAGAGACAAGAATGAGTGAGGAATGTGTACAGAGATGTGTGTGTGTGTATGTGTACATGCAAAGGGGCTTTGTCAGCAGAAACAGACACTGACGCTGGTACCCAAGGGAGCCCTGACACACGGAAGATCTCACACTCCATATCCTTCACACGCACGCACGCACGCACGCACGCACGCACGCACGCACGCACGCACGCATGCACGCACGCACGCACGCACGCACACATGCTGTAACACACTGCCTCCTTCCATCATCACTGCTGTGTCTATTAAGTCCAGCAGTTATACTTTCAAATCCCATTAAACAAACATTTAGCTCAACTCCTGCTCGATAAGTAGCGCAGGAGCTTTGCAGCCATTTGTACAGTTAAAACTTCATTATCATGCACAGGAGAGTACGGCCGACAGAGTTTGTGTTCCTCATCAATACCCGGACACATTCATGCAGCTGGTAATGATGGATACAAATATGGGCTGCAGATAGAACAGATAGACCCTCTTAAGTGCTTTTTTAAAAATCTACTGTTATACCCCCCCAACACACAAACACACACATCTATCGCTTACTGGCGGTAGCCTGGTGCAGGTTCCCATGGAAACCAGCCTACTCTGAGCAACGGCAGATGGAGAGGGAGCTGGAGGTCTAAATTTATCTCCCAGCGTCCTTTCTCACTACATACGCACACTGGCAGCAGGAAGTGAGAAGGGGAAATGCTTGGCCTCTGCATGCATTGACAAGCTGGCATGACCCTTGACATCTAACCCCCCTTTGAGTGTTGACACTTTGATGTCGCAGCACACGAATACATACAGTACCGCCTGCGACGGCTTGAACCACAGCAGTCAAAATCTCAATGAAGCAACACAACATTTGATACTGTACAAGAGGCTCTGCAGCATTCCCTAAGTATAAGGTAAATGGAAAGTTTCGTCATTCCCCTGCCACCACCATCACCACCACAAACAGAGCTGTCAATCAAAGTCAAGCCCCAAATCCTAGACAGTAACACCATCCAATCACGGAACCACAGGAAGAAAACAGTTTGGTTGGATAGTAAATGACTGGAGAAGACAGAACCAGATGCCAGATAGAGCATAAAACCTCAGAGGCCGAGACTCACACTCACCCAGGGATATCACTGCTGTCAGTAGAAGCTGAGCGCTAAGGAGGACGCCGTCTGAAAAAACACCACATACCAGAGCGCTCACTCACTCTCTCTCAGCTCTGTGCAGGACGCATTCGGGATCGCTGTTCCTCTGAGGCGAGAGGGTGTAGAGAAGGATTTCACAGGGCTTTGATAAGACTGGCAGTTCACAACCGTCGCAGTGTTCACTTTGATTAAACACAAGCCAGTGAACTGCGGGTCAATACCGGCCTTTAAATCAAACATGAGTGGCATGGTAGAGCAGGGTAATGCACACCTCTTCGTCAGAAAAAAAGGTTGCCCTGAGAGTTTTAATAATACCCCTGGCAGCAGAAAATCTATGCCTTTTGTGACATAATCAGCTGTAGAAACAAACTGACCACAACTTGGACTAAATTGCAGGTTACTGGGTTTTTCCGTTATGTTATTTGCGGCTAGGACATTCACAGATGAAAATCATCTTTTTGAAATCACTTTGTTTGTCGGTTTTAATTATATAGTCCAAAATTTCTCTCAGGGGGCTTTACCTCTGATTGGAGAGGAGCTCTATCCTTAGATCCTTTTGATCTGGATAAGAAACAAGTTCCATAAATGCAGGAAAAAAGGGAGAAACACCAGGCAAAATCGAAAGAGATGGGGTCCTTCTTCCAAAACAGATATTCAATAGTAATCTTGTCCCACAAAGCAGACTCTATCCAACTTAAATTAAATCTGGAAATTTGAATACTTGTATCATAATGTACATTCAGTTCAGGGACAACCTTTGACATGCTAAAACACTTAAACACCTCAAGCATGTTGTCCTTAAACTGGTGGAAAAGAGTCTTAAAAACAAACTTAAATCCTTTAATTTACAAAACACTCCTCTAGGTGCTAAGGTGCCAGCTTATGAAGACCAAATGACAGATTTGCAATTATTAACAATGCCATGTGTACACAAGTCCACATGACTGGAACAGTGCAACAACTAAATAACTCATTTGCTATAGCTGACAAGTAAAGTAATAATAGGGAGGGATAGAGAAAGGGGAAAAGACTGAGGAGGGAGAAGATAGAGAGACTAAGACTGAGAGTGCTGAAGGGGGTGCAGAGAGAGAGAGGGAGAGAGAGAGGGAGAGAGAGAGAGAGAGAGAGAGAGAGAGAGTTTAGATTACCTGACGGAGCAGTCTGGTCTTCCCCCTCAGAGACGCTTCACAGGCACTGTGAGACAAGCAGGGAGAGCCAGAGAGTGAGAGCGGATATGACTGTTTGAGTGGGTGTGTTGCTGAGAGAGTGAGAGGGAGAGGGAGAGAGAGAGAGAGAGAGAGAGAGAGGCTGGGGGTGATGCAAATAAAAAGAGTGATGGAGAGAGAGAGAGGAAGACACTAAATGAATGTTTCCACTGTACAAATGGGAGGGGAGGAGGAAGATGCGGTAGAAGGAAGAAACTAAAAGCGATGCATATTCCCGTATTCCCGAGTAACATCCCAAAAAAATCACCATAGTCTCTGAAACCACAGTAATAGTCACATTTCATTTCTAATGCAGCCAAAGTGCACAGCAAACCAGGGCAGCGAAAACAAATACCTACAGATTCAGGAACATCTGCTGCTGATTCTTCAACTCTTACACATTTCAGCGGCGATGACACACTGCCGACAGATAGGATTACAAACACTGGGGCTTTCCCCTGGAAAGCAGAACCCCGAAGGCGATTCCTTGCAATTATCACCTCTTTATCAGCAAAGTTATCTCATTGTAGCGGTGGATGAAGGATAAAAAAATTCAGCTACCTTCTTCCTAAGTGACAAACCCTCTGCCTACACGAACATGTCTCGTTTACATAAATCTTCCAGTTCCAGCCAGAGTGCCACTGTGCTGCATCTGTAAATTAATTCCAGAGTGGCATCCATTCAAGCAAGCCCCCGCATTACGCAGAACCCAGGCTAGGCCTATCAGCGGTGCAACACGAGAGAGGGGGAGAGAAACAGAAAGAGAAAGAGAGAATTGAGAATGAACGGAGGCCCTGCTGTTCCATAGAGCTTTGCCTCATTGGCAGAGCACAGGAAGTGTGAGTCACACACTCTAAAATAAACACACTCACACAACGACGAGCCGGCACACAGAACGAGCGGATGGCCGGGCTACTGATCAGAAGGCAGGCAGTGGGAACATGGATCCTCACAGGCCGGCAACACGTGGTCGCCTGGTGGGACTCACAGCCAGATGACGGGATGAGTCAAAAGGAAAAGATGTTTCTCTCCTTCTCTAATTGCTCGATAATATTTCTTTTTTGATTTTCTTTTCAACACCATCTACCACACACCTGCTCGTTTGCTCTCGTTATCAAAACTCTCATTTTTGTTTGCCTCTCCTCTTCTCCTGTGCATGTTCACATGCCCCCCGATTCTTTCTCGTCTGCTCTGTGTTTCCTCTTATTTTATTTGGTCCCAGTCAATAGGAGTGTTGTTCAGGACTTGGTGATTACCCCTGGCTCCGTGTGGCTGCTGGCTGACTGCTGTAGGGGACTGTGCTGGCCTGATGCTGGGCTACTCTCAGAGGCTGCTGGCCGAGCCACTGTATTGTGTCTGCCTGAATGTGCTCATTGTCACTCTTTACAGCACACACCTTCTATACTGTACTTCCCTGTGAGGGATCTTCACCCATCCGTCATCCCTTTGTCCTCTGTTCCTCAGAATGAGGGTTGTGACGGGAAGGTGGGGTGGGGGGCATAGGCCTGGGAACAAAACTGCCACTGTGGCGATGATTGACAGGAAAGCTGCTCTACACAGACGTAACGATTAACAAGGCCGGGGACTGGGCTGCAGACACAGTCTGGTTAGGCGCTAAGAGAGCTAGAAGGTATTACGCTCAATAGCCCGTCAAAAGGGGAAGTGCAATGATTGTGAAGGTGTACAAACCAGCTTTCATGATGCTATAATAAATGGTAACCATATGGTACCTATGGACCAAGCATGTCAGGGTCACATTATGCAAAGTTGTAACAGTAAATGAAAACAAGAGCTCCCCTGTGGTATGGTCACATGAGGCAAATTCACATATACGACACACACCTACCTATACAATATAACGCAGACTCAGGCAAACATCAGGCTTTATAAGAAACTTCATGTTGTTTTGGAGTAGCCACAGACTATAATTTAGACCAAATGAGTGGTTTGCACATTTACAGGCAACCATACAAATTACATATTTTTGGACTTTCACCCCATAAACTGCAGACACAGGCAGTTAAACTGGCAACTTTGGGAGTATTCAGAAAGGGTCCTCTCTGTTCTGAGGGCAGATTATTTCAGACGTGTGGTCTTCCAGTAAAATGACCCCCCTCTGTCCATATGACTGCGGTATTATGATAGAAACAAAATCCATTTAAGAAGGAGCCCACCTGGTGTATAAAAACCACTGTGGCTCTGCATTGCTCTACCTGTTTGCATTTCTTTGGAAAAGAACTGGGGGCAAAGAAGACGTCCATCAACCCAAATCAAGTCTTTTGGGAAAAGCATGTCAAACCACTAAATCCAGTTGTTACTTGTGTAAATGTAGCTGTATCATTACTTCCTTCTCACTCTCCACTTGAAATTGTTACTAAATAAAACTTAAATACATCTTATTTGACATTAAGGTTTAACATCAGCCCTTGTCTCCCAAGGTACAGCTATAAAATCTTCAGTTTGATAAAAGACCATGAGATGTGGAACATCTGTTGATGGTCTTGAGCGGATGGCACCAGTAAACAGTGTTAAGACACTAATGAGTGTGTGTTATGTCTGTCGGTTGGTTTTGTCCGACTGAAATATCTGTTTTCATCAGATCAACATTTCAATGTGTCCAATACTTTGGTATATTAAAAATAATGTTCCAATCAGCCTCAGTTGTACTTGTTGCTAACTAGCAAATGTTAGCATGCTAAAACACTAAACTGAGATGGTGAACATGGTGAACATTATACCTGCCTTTAGCATTGGTGTTGTCTTTGTGAGCATGTTAGCATGCTGATGTTAGCACTTAGCTCAAAGCACCACAGCACTCCACCAATGTAGCAGTACTCTAGATAAGTCTGTTTAAAACTAACAAAACTAAGGTTAAACCAGGAAATATCTATCTATCAAAAATAAGCCTCTGTGCCAACTTTCAGCATATATATTTTTGACATTTTTTGCTAAGGCACAATTTCATTGGTACTCAAAAGTCTAGTAGCACCTTGACATAAACAAATAAACCCAATGAAGCAAAAAAGGTTAATGTCTTGGATTTGGAATTCATACATACATATATGTATATCCATTTCACATAGACAGATATAATCCAGCTAGTAGAGAGCAGCCTTAGACATGCAACCAACCGGCCTGCTAATGGAGTCCAGCATGCTAGTCTTTTGTTAATGCCAATCGATATGTATCCTCAGCAGATGTGATATCTGATCCTGTACAACACTGAAAGACTGACCACCCTCTGTTTCACGCAGCAGCTCTCTTTTTTTTAATCTTGAGGGGTTTCTCTGCCTCTCTTTTCTCTCCATTTCTCTGAGACAGAAATACACTAAAAATTCACTCTGCGCAGCCACTCTCTCCCTATTTAGTACTCAATTTGAGCCTTGCAACACACTCTCATTATCTTTTCCTTTTCTGGTGCTGAAGCATTAATAAGTGCCACTGTCTTTATGTGCATCAAAGTAAACTGCATGTATATTATGAGGCAGGCTACCAGGAAATCATGTCTCCAGGGTTGCTGTGGGTAGTGATTATGGAAAGTAGCCTGGCCCTGAGTAAAGTCCCTGATTGGTAAGTGATACCATATATAGAGCTGACATATCATTAGCAATTTACAACGGTAGTGTAAACCCAGCTATTATAGTTATGCAGCATTAGTGTTTTCTGAGCCTTACGCATTAGGTTTGATTCACTGCCTCAAAGGCAAAATGGTCCTCTGATATGAAACAAATACATTAGGGACAGCAGCCACGAACAAATCGACTCCGGGGCTCTCTGGGAGTTACTGTAATAGAAGTGAAAAAGATACAGTGTGTCTGTCAAAGAAACTTCATCTGCCTTTGGACAGCTCGGCACCAAACATCAAAACGCAGCACGAGTGGTGTGCAAATGAAATAAAAGAGTGACAAAGCATGGGGGGGCAGGAGTGGATAAATATAGAAAGAGGAACTGACATTTTCAAAAACTGTCCTCCCCGCGCCCACAAGTTTCACTGATGCGTGGATGTCAAGATCACAGTGCAAATTCTCCCACACAGCTTGCTGTACCCGTCGTTCACACTCGGCTGCTTTATATTTGCTCTCTCTCTCATTGTGCTACTCAAAAATGAGGCAAACCTGAGATGAACATCTTCAGTTAAGGCGATTTAAGTGGGGGGGGTGCTCAAAGGCTTTTATTAGCTTAAGGTTAGAAAATGTTGCTATTTTCAAACAATGAAAAACCTGATATTATCTGCATTTTCTGTACTAGAAATTGTCCTCTACATGCTTGCCAATGACAAGCATGTAGATGTGCATTTAAGGAGCCCCACAGCCAGTAATTTTTAATTTTATGAGCAGTTTTTTTTTTCATTTAAGTTATCTATTTTTCTATGAAGTCACCCTTGTGAATTCCTCCCCTGTGATGGGAAAGCCTGTGCTTGTTCCTCTTTCTGCAGCTGCTGTACTGCATCCTGTGTGAAGCTGCAGCAGGTACAACACTGCTGTAGCACTGTGCATGACCCGGCGCCATGCCTTATCTGCACATCTCAGTAACCTGTGACTATGTTAATTTGAGCTGTTATGTTGGAGCTGCTGGTGCTTTCAGCGCTGCCTGTGCAAACACAGACACGGGGAAGAGTCAACAGGTGGAAGCTCAGCCTGAGTGTGTTCAAACATGAGGACCAGGCCGCAGAATGTATCAACACGGCCTCCATACCCGCCTTTCTCTTCGGGACTGGCAAAGGGGCACCCTTCTGATCAGGGAGTTTACTGAAAGCCAGGCCAGTCCAAGTAATTGCAAACCTCAGTGACAAACAACTCCATTCAGCCTAAGTGTCGGTTTACAGTTTACTCTCCCTCCTCCGCTGTGTGCCCCTGCTGCCCATTCTGCCCGGTGCCACGCTGCATTAGTGGCCTGTCAACGGAGACTCTCCTGACACATCAACACCTCGTCAGCTGCCCTTCAAAACCAATGCACATATACAAACGCCATGTGCCGTAACCCGTCTGTTTATGTGTTTGTTTCTCCGAAAGTGGAGGTGTGCGTGAGCGCATGTGTTAGGGAGAAAGAGAGGAAAAGAGTGCGAGACAGAGAATAACAAGATAGAAGAGAAAAACAGTGTGTGCAAATGCGTAGGAGAATGACAGAGACACAGAGAGAGAGAGAGATAGAGAGAGCTCTTGTATATGGTCATTTCGTGTTCTCAGTACATGGCTCCGACCCACAGTGGTGACTCTATCTGCCAACTGAGACAATCTTATAAAAGGCTATCAAATGTGTATGCGGTGTGCAGTCTCTATATCTTGAGACTGCAGCTCCAGGGCTGAGTGAGACAGCTCATCAATCACACACAACAATCAAGTGTAGCTAAAACAGTCTCAAAGTAAATCTGTGTGTGTGTGTGTGTGTGTGTGTAGAGTTGTGAAATGCTGAATTTACAGAATACATGTCAACCATGAAAATGCAAATACTGTAGGTTTTTGTGTTCCTCCCAAAGTAATTATGAACAATATTACAGAGAGATCTGGTTCTTGATTTTTGTTACTGCACTTTCATTTCTGAGCCGAGCCTAAACCCCAGTCGGTATGATGAATACTGCTGGATTATCCCAAATAATATATACAGTGTTTCTGAAAAACAAAAGTTTCTGTAGATTTTAAAAATGCAACTTTTCAATGCTTTGAGCATCACAAACAACAAAACACTACTTATCTCTATTGTACTGAGGCAGAAACAGATGCTACATAATGTATTTTTCCACATTTTGCCAGCGACACGTACATATATATTCTTTTTATGCTTGTTTCTGCATTTCATTGAAGCCTAGGATACGCAGATGTTTCGAAATATTAAAACCCAGGATACCATGTTTAAATGGCCAAACCATCAAATCAAATGAAGAATAATAATCACATAATTATCTATTTGTAAAACTTGGGATTTTCACTAGAATTTAAATAAAGTTATATCAGGCTGGGCAAATACTGTTCTGCATGAAATGAGGCTGTAATGATGGATACACTGAAGGTTTGATGAGACTGCACATGTTAAATCATCAAGCTGATTTCACTGTGCTAACCTTATCTTTACAGTAACAGTTGTCAACAACAGAAAGCTGAAGGAACTGTGAGCCTAACTGTTCTATAAACACAAGGTCGAGAAGGATTAAGATGTCAAGATAAATGTCAATACCTGAGCGCTGCTTAGTAACAAAGCGCAAGGGACAAACAAACACACACAATTGCATCCAATTTCTTTACCAAAATTCTTAATACATGGAAACTGAATTACTTACAAAAAAGCATTAGGTCCCAAGATTAAAATTACGGGACACCTTCAAGTGTCTGTAAGCCAAACATGGCCTACTCTACCGCAAACCAACTGGCCCACTTTGCAGACAGACAGAAATGTGTCACTGGCCAGTCTAGTTTGGCCACTAGGGAAGGCCACACACAGCCACACCGTCTGGTTCCAGGCTAGGGTAACAAACCCTATTCCTGCAAACACACACTGCTGCTGAATGAGCTCAAATCATAGTGTGCGTATATGACATGCACATTACAGATGAACATTTTTCTCTTCCCATTGACCACCCAGTGTGTTCAAATTGCTCTGTAAGGTAAGCAAGCCCAAGGGTCACGTGACCCGCGTTGCGGGAATTAGCGGTGCATTCCTCCAGCTGTCATCGCCTAGTAACGATCTGGTTGGGAGAAACCTGACGCCAAAAGCCGGCTCGCCACCTCTCTTCCCTCTTCTCCCACCAGCCCGCTCCGCCTTCAGTATTGCATCTTCCTGCCTGTGAGCTTGATCATTTGAATACAAAGCAGAGAAACAATGACATCCTTAAAATACAGTAGAGATGCTGTGGCCTTCAAAGAAGCATACTGCAGAGACACAGAAACCAGAGAGAAAAAAAAGACAAAGAGACAGAATGAGCAAAATGAGCAGGCTCATGGCGAGAAAGTGAGACACTATTGATGTGGGATAGGTGGCTGGATACATTGATTTCCTGTTAGTTCTTGCCCGGTTACGTACGGCTGATTTGTCATCCAATACAGGTTGAAGAACTGTCTCTGAGCATGCTCTTAGCCGGGCTTCAACGGCTTCTCTGTAAGGATATACACATATTGGATCATTATGTTCACTCGGAAAATATTTCCCCACTAGAAATGTTTACTGTAAGAGTTTTCTGTCATCCCAGGCTGTGTATCAAGCAGCCTCATAATGAATTGGCCATTACGAAAGATTTCCAGTTATTGGTTCTGATTGGATGATACTTTTGATTTTGATTCTGCTGTAAAATACTCAATTAACATCTGAAACCACATGCCTATTAATTTAATATTACGCTAACCTGACCCGCTACCTTTTCAGTTATATCTTTCAGTTAGTGGCTACTTTTTGTTGTTATTGGGTACCCCTGCTAAAATAAAGGACATTACATTCAAAAAATCATTGTTTATATCAGACTTCTAAACTGAATCACCCACCTCAACACAGTACAATGCAATGGGTAAAGAAAAGCAAAATGTTCAGGGATGACACGAAGCCAAGTATCTCAGATTTAATTGTTTAAAAGCAGGTAATCCCAGCAGGATTTGCGGCAAACAAATGGAACGCACCGATGTGACAAAGAGTAAGGTGAGTTTCTGCTGAGAATTTGAGGAACCAGTGGCATCTTGACATCTTTGGTTTGTGTACTTCTAAGTAGAAGAAAATGTGCTACAATAGAAACTAATTTAATGTGAAATCTTTGAGAGGAATAGCCTACGTCAATGTTTTGGTCAATACTAATCAATACTAATTAGCTTACTGGCAGAGAGTTAGATGAAAGCATGATAACACTCCCATATCTATAGCCTTCTGTTTGACATACAGATGTTATTGTGGCAAATAATCTTCTCCTCTAACCCTCAACCAGACAGTGAATAAGCATATTCATATTCAGAAAGTCAAACTACTCCTTCAAGGAAAGGATGACTAAACCTGAAAAATCACACATAGATGGAATATACGTAAAAGCAATTTGGGTTATCATGTCAGTCAGCAAACTGACATTTTTTTCTTTCTTTGTGGGTGGTATTTGTAGCATGGAGATATTCAGGGCAGCAACACCCTTTTATGCATCCCGGGACAGGTTTTCTGACACAGTTTCATTTTTTGCTGATGGAATTTCAGTAGCTTTCATACTTTGAATTCACTGGCTCTGTTGTTGCTTTGCTGATGTACCAGCCAACTGAGGGTAACTGAAAGCACCCTGATGGTGGCTCAAGTAGCTATCTTATAAGATAGGAGCATAAAATATGTCGACACGAAACAAAGTGTTTTGTGGTTCTTGATTTTTTGAGGTTTAAAATTCCTCTTTATTCCCTTCACAATAGACAGTAATAATTTCCTGGAGAGCTGACCAATAAGGGAAACCTGGATGACTTGTGTGGTTAACAAGCTTGTCAGCTGATGTTTTGTGGTCAGCAGTTGTTGACAGTTCAGTTTGTCAGTTTCTGCTGACAGGCACAAAATTAAGTTGATTATCGTAAATCAAAGCTTCCCAGGTATCCACAAAATTTTTGAATAAACAACAGCTGCATCCAAAGAGGGGGCTGATGGAATGATTAGTACATTTTCAGAAAATGTTTCATTATTAAGATGTAATGTTGCATTATAAAAAAACAAGACTAAAACAAAAAGCAAAACAATATACGGTATAATTTTCATGTTACCATTCCAGTTTCTTACAGGACAAATACCAGCAGCGAAGAGTTGAAGAAATTAACAGCAGGCCAGGTACTTCAGCAAAACATACAACAGATAACAACATAACTTTCTGCGGGATAGAAATGTGTTTAGAGACCATTTGAATAGCAGGCGAGAAAGTCATAAGCCTGAACCCACAAAATTTAAACAAATGGAAAAGATGTGCCCTCCAGTGAGCTGCTAAATCTAATCTTAAAACCAAGAAAATCTAATCCGGGGACTGGCAAGTAGGATAACTTTCATTGTTGAAGCACTCTGAATACAAATTGAAGAAAACTCAAAATATGCATACCATCAAAGTCAAACAGCATCTGAACAAATGCAAGCAAGTGAAGGACGTACAGTGAAGATAGAGCTGCACAGCTGAGATTTGTGATGATTGAGAGAAGGAAACGCAAGTCAGGACTGTTTTAGTTTTAATGCGAACACTCCCCGGATTTTATGGTCAGGCACACTTATATACAGTATATATGGGCATGCACACACCTACCAAAAACACAAACTGCCACAAACACAAGTAAAATCACATTGGGCAGGTCTTGGTAGACCCGGTCTTGCCAACCAACAATTTTTACTCTACTCATTGTGGATTGGCAAGACTCAACAGGCATGTGGTTGAAAGAAATGTCATTCACAAAGGCTGTACAAATGATGATTGACAGGTCTTGCCTTCACCCACACATCAACATAAACCCTCACTTTAAGGGTAACAGGCAAATGTAATGAGTTGCTGAAGTAATATTTCATTCTAAGAGTCTACAGTAATGTTAGCAGCTCTGTCAAGTGGTAACAAAGTACTTTAAAGCAAAATTATGTTTATTTGGCGTCCACTATTTTGTAATTCACCACTGTTGTATAAGGACAGCCACTCACATGCATTTGTTGTGAAAACATTACTTATGATCATAAACTGGCAAGTCAACAACTTTGCTAACAGCCAAACATCAATACTTAACTTATGGGTCAAACGGAAAGAATACCAGCTCGGTATCTCTGTTGTAGTCTTTTATTTCACAAAGCTCTTGACAAAACCTGGCAGCATCTTGCTTGCACCCTCTTTTGCTGTTCTTAACTTCCTCCATCAACGTCCTCTTCGCCTCTGTTATTAGCTATCCTTATGTCCATTGAGGCTACCGAGCCAGGTTATGTTGCCCACTCATTCACCCAGTAGCAGCATAATGTTGCTTGAAACTGGGTGACAAGCTAGCCAACAAAGATAGACTGCAACTGACACAAGAGCACCTACAGTAACCATACCGATGTTATCTAGTAAGTCTGCTGACATAAACTCGAGCTTGCGGCCTAAACCTCTGTGAAACCTCTGGCTGATTTTGCTCGAGTCAACAACTTTACTTACACAGGCAAACCAAGCAAGCGCTACAACAAAAGCAACCCAACTAATAAGTTATTAGTCCAACAGCAAGAAAGCCAGCTCGGCACCTGTCCTGAATCCTTTCCAGTATTTTTAGCTTACGCCAAAGAGTACATGCCAGTCGCTTTCTCGGTTACACTCTTTCTCTCTTCCTCGCTTACTCCGACAACCTCTTTTTCAGTCTCGTTACAGCGTTTGCCACTATATGCTTACTAAGAATAACTAGCTAGTTTCTTCTTAGTTTCAAGGAAGTTAAATTGTACGTTCTATACTTTTTGCTTCGTCATAGCTTGCTGAAGAGTCATCATGTTGGTAGCATTAGCCTCATGCTACTCTCACTATGTTGTGCACTGGGGACTCCAGTAAAACTAGAAGTCAGGCGCCTTTACCTTATTACAAGTAGGTGTACCACCAAAATGACTTTGAAGCTAATATTTTAAGATAAAATTACTACATAATGTTGCTTTAAAGAAGTTATTTAAGCTTTAAGCTAAAGGCTAATTAAAGTATGTTAACAGTAAAAATGCTAACATGCTGATTTTTAGCAGGTAATATTTACTATGTTCATCATAAACCAAGTTTAGCCTGTTAGCACGCATTTGCTAACATTTGCTAATTAGCACTAACTTGATGATGCTTCTGGATGAAAAGTCATCATTCACTCAACATCGTACATGTCAACCTCATGGTCAGTAGGATTCATCACTTGGAAACAACAAATGTCTGTACAATATTTCAGGGCAATTCACCCCATAGAGATATTTTAGTCTGGTGAAAATTGTGGACTGAAAGAACCACATTTCCATAGGTGCCCAGCTATGGCTAAAAATGACTGACATTAGATAGAGGATATACATACACATCAATAAATATCACCCTCCGATTAAAGGCCTAGTCTGGCTATAGAAGAATAGAAGGATTTTGAAAATCTAGAGCAGTCAAAGACTTGGCTGATGAGAGGCCAAATACTATAAAACCCAATGTTCACCATGAAAAACTGCACTGAAGATAATCTAATAACACTGTAGTTACACAGAAAAGCAATAAACAGTACATTACATAGATTGATGGGATGAAACACTGATACTCTCTGCAAAGGAAACTACAGCTACTACAGAGTTTTGTGGCTGCGCTTGAGCAACAAAAGAATAAAAAGTCCAGGAAGAACATGCCCTCTGTCCATCTTTGTAGCCACTCCAAAGCCAATGAGCTGCCATCAAATCTATGACTTGTGCATCTGTAATTCTAATAACAACACGACCAATCACACAAGCCAAAAAGGACAACTAAGACCAATAAAAGAAAGACTGGCTTAGCAACAGGGACAGCGGAGAGACCATCCATCTCACTGGCTGACAAAGAGATATTACACTTTCACTCTGACAAAAATAGCTCCCATGGAATTTAGTCAAGAAATTAACTTGAGATTTACAATGTTGTTAAATAGCTTGTCAATTTTTAAATCATGCAATCACACACAGAGAATCTTTTTTTCAACAGTGTTTGTGAGTGTCTCACCCTCTTTCTGCTCAGACGCTAATTGATTTCTCCACTTCCCCCTCCTCCTAAACTCTCACTAGTGTTTCTCCTGATCTCCCTCTTCTGTGTAATTTGGGCACTCCCACAGTAATGGACACCCATACTCAGGGGCAGCGAGTGGGAACCCAGCCCCGCTGTTCCAGCTACTGTACTCTCGGAATCCTAATCGTAGCTGTCCACACATTACTACAGCCTGGATGCTCTTCGGTAGTGAGAGAAAGACAGAGAGAGGGTCCTGGAAAACCAGGGGAAGGGGAACTACCTCTACCTCTGCCTCCTCAGCTAGTCGCATGCTAACAGCCGTGTAGCTCCTGGTTTCCCTCTGGGTGCGGGTGTCAGAGTGAAATATGGCATTCACCCTGCAGCCAGAGATGCACCAGGTGCACCATGTGCATGTCCTATCACATCCTCCTTCTCCTGCCCCTAACCTGTCAGCTGACATCGGGGCTCACAAGAGGAGCGTGGTGCCATTAAGCATATTAGAGTTGCAGAGTGTTGATGAAAAATCAAAGTCTGCAGTGACTGAGCTGGGGTTGCTCCCCAGCACTGTGCTGACAGTGCAAAGCAGGAAAAAAGGGAGGAGGTGGGGACTACCTGGGTGCAAACAGTTGGGAGTGCTGACTGTTTGATGTTGTTGAGGACAGGAGGATTACATAATAGAAATCACTGTAACAATTCAGACTGAGGCAGCGCTTCCGTTTCCCCCTAAACATATGCCGCATGTGTCTTTCAAAGTTGAAGCTTTTGTCTTGGTTATGGCTATAAATCTGAGTTCATATCAAGATTTATAATATTCAGTTCACGTAACTCTACTGTTATGTGCCCTTAGCCCAGAATGTGCAGGGAGACGTTGCAGATCTTCCCTCAGCTTCACCCATCCCATCTCATCCATTCTTGCTCCCCTGAAAGGCTTCAGCATCCAGCAGCAGAGAGAAAACATGTAGCCCTGTGACGAGCAGCGCACGCTTTTTTTCACATCGTGTGTTTATTTTTTTTAATTCATGTCGGCACCATCACCTGACCATTCATTTTCTACTATTAATCCACCCTGACAGTGTGTGATAAATGTGACATGAGATTACTTCACTAAGGCTGCAGTGCATTGTGGAGCTTGATCCTGCTTAAGATGATTCACCTACTGTCACGTCTTTTGTTTGACAATGAGGCTGGTGGGGGAACTCAACAGCAGGAACAGTCTGTCTCATCAAGGATTATTAGGGTTTCCAGACAGACACCTGAGTAAGCAAATACGGATATACTTGTTCTTGAAGCCAGAGTCGGTTAAACATAATCTTAGACCAACACTACGATTAGTAGTACGGTAGGAGAATAACCAGTTTTTGGTCTCAGCTCATAGTTTTAAGGACTATACCAGCATGTTGGCATGTTTTAGTAGGTACAGTATCTCACAAAAAGGAGTACATCCCTCACATTTTTGTAAATATTTGATTATATCTTTTCATGTGACAACACTGAAGAAATGACACTTTGCTACA